>JAVQJL010093397.1:0-21609 GCA_036024295.1 Nannoperca obscura
TTTTTTTTTTGCATTCTGACTTTTTTAGGGGGGGGGATTCTGACTTTTTTTTTTACTTAAATTTTTTTTTAATAATACAATAAAGTCAGAATTTTGCCATTAAAAAAAAATATTCTAAACTCAAAAAGAAATTTCACACGTGGCCCTAATCCTCTTCCGTAGATTTACATTTTGCAGCTCTTTAAGTGTCTAGAGTGAATTCTACAAATAGTATGTTGTTATAATAGTTGTTTAAGGTTATTTTTTTCACACTGGATGATATTAGGCTAAGTAAAACATTTTGATTGTGCACACCATTTATGATATTTAAACCGATGCCCTGCTCCTCAAAGCTCAAACACCATATTTGGGTTGCACTGAGGGCGCTGGGCGGTGTCTCGCGACATGGGTGGAGCTCACAGTCCGGAAATGTGTAGGAAAAAAAGGCAGCGAAACCGCCGTACCCCTCGTTGCTCGTTATGAGTTTGATGAGGCTGCTTTCACCGGAGAGAGCCCACCACGTGAGCTTATCACCATGAACTCGGCCAGAACACAGCGCACAGGTAGGCTCGCCAACATGTCTTTTAACAACCTCTAAATGTACTTTTTCTAGTAGGCATTGTACGTCGAGGGAGAGCGAGCTCGAGCCGCTAAACAAGCAATTATGTTGCCCAAATAATGCTTGTTGCTTATATTTTCGGGGAGTTCAACGTTGCTGTTTGCTTTAAAGCTTTTATTAGCGTCCTATAGAGCACCGTTTGTTAGCTGAGCGGCCTGTAAGTGAGTCATGTGTCAGGAATAATGTGCATCTGCAACCATGTTTCCTTGACGAGTGCGTCACTATTGTGTTGCTAAGACAACCGAGGAGGTAAACCATGTAAACTGCATCCCTTTACGAGTTAAACGTGAGTTATTTATTCCAAACACACTGAGCTCATTGGGTGCGGACGTTATTTTAATTTTATTTTACATGTGGTCATCTTAAAGTAGGTTGCTTGTACTTTAATCACTGGTGGAAGAGCTCTTTAACCAAAGTAGCCCAGAATAAGCAACACCACAGTGTAAAAATACTGCTTTCATAAAGCTGACTTAAGGTAAAAGCATCACAATACACTTTAAGTATCAGAAGTACACTCATTATGCAGAATGATCCATTTCAGAATAATTTATATCAGTAGATTATAATTATTGATGCATGCATCACTTTAATGTTGTAGCTGTTTTGTTTTGTTATACTGCTGGGTAGCTTAACCTATAATAAAACATTAAAATGTTTTAGTTGCTTATGTTTTGTATTAATAATTGGAATCTGCACGGTAACTAGTTACTAAAGTAAATTTAGTGGAGTAAAAAGTTGAATATTTGCATCTGAAATATAGTGGAGTAGAAGTATAAAGTAGCTGAAAAATGGAATATCTCAAGTAAAGTACAAATACCTTAAAATTGAAGTGCAGTAAACGTAATTAACCCTATTTTTTATTATATATTATTAATATGATTATATTTTAAAACTGTTTTCATTTGTGACTATATATATTTATTTATTTGTAGTCTATTTCTCAGTGTTTGTTTCTGTAGACTAGAGTCTTCATGTTCTTCATGAAACAATACATGATCCCAAATAGTTTTTCGTGAGCTACGGCACAGGCCTTCGTCTGGCTCGATGTTTGTTTGTTTGGATGCACTGAGCCATGTAAATGTTGGAAAACAGCCCAGTGAGTAAGTCATGGGAATTTTCCCCAGCTCTGTGGTCTCACATACTCCACTGGCCTTTACTGCACTGCCCTTTTAAATCAAGCTTAAGTCAGAGAACAGCCCATAATCTCACCATTTTACAGTGAGATCATGATACATGTGTACTTCCTATTTCTTGTTTCTCTTCAATTTTTCAAAGGAAGTCCCATTTTGAGCACATTATATGCCTTTATTTTAAAGATTTTAATGATAATGGTTTAAGTAATTCAGTCCGTCCTCAGATCAGTGTCCAGATATCTCTTTAAATTCTATTAATTTAGGCTAAATGCCTAAATGTAATGTAATGTATTAAGAGCTCGCAGCATAAGGAAGACACTTATGTAATTTCCTCTTACAGTATATTGCATTACTTGTCGGTTGTCTGATGACATCCAGGAAAGAAGATAATGATGTCAATGCGAGCATTTTCCACATTATTTCACTTTATTTTAGACCTTTTCCAGAAGGGGTGGTGTCGCTCATTCTATTTTGTACAAAATGTTAACAGGATGTAAACGTTAAGAGGCACAATGCTGGTAACTAAATAGGGTTATCAGAGAAGGCTGACATTCTTCTAAAGGGCTCAATCTTCCTGTTGCACAGTCTGATACTGGACGAGTGCATCACTCAGCCCACTGCCTCTATATTTAGAGGTACGATCTGTGTTTTCTCCCTGGGTGGGGTGTTTTACAAAAATAACACCAATATTTTCATCCGTTCTGATTCAGTACACCACCACTTTTTATCTTAAATCCACTTGGCTTATTAATAAAACCACTACTTGCTTTTGTTTTCAGGATCTGAGCGGCAGCTGCCCGGAAATCTGCGAGGTGCCTAAATGTGGACGTTAGGAACAAGCTGAAGATGCAGGGGACCATCGCACGAGTGTGTGTGGTGGTGGCCGCCGCCATATTAAACCACCCCTTGCTCTTTCCTCAGGAGAACACCACGCTCCCGGACCAGGACGAGGAGCTGGTGGCTCGCATGCGGGAGCACGAGGAGAGGCTAGAAATGGAGCAGGCCAAGCTGGAGAAGGAGCTTTCACAGCTGGACTCAAAGCAGGAAGAAATCGGCTCAAAGGAAGGTTACAGTTGCTACTTATGGAGCGCCGTGTCGTTCGTCATATTCTTCACTATCGAGATGTACAGGGGGTCGGATCTCGCTGACGCTGAAATCCGGCCAGTTGAGGATGAAGACATAGAGAGTGGATCCGTCACCCCCAGGACGATGGTACTAGATAAGGATGTCTTGAGCAACTTCTGCGACAAATGCACCTACACCACAGCCCATGAAAACTGGAGGGTGAGGGAGTTTGTCGAGGGTTTTGCCGACGACTTGCTGGAATCTCTCAGGAGTGTGCGTGACAGGGAGGCAGACATGGAAGTTGGCGACTTTGTCGGGATTGGAAGCATGTTTGAGTCTTGGAAGGTGTGGAAGCCACTGATGTGCGACCTTATAGTGCCTTTCTCCCCTCCAGATCCGCACTGCTTCCAGTTCCAGCTGTGGTGCAGCCCCTCCAGTGACATGCCTCCACACATGCAGTGCTGTGGCAAGATAAAGGTGACCCGGGTCGGGGAGAACAAGGAGGGCTGCCTGTGTGGCTCTGCTAACATGGGAGAGGACATGCTTTGTCTGTTGCACAGTAGGAATGACGTGCTCAAAGCGGACCACAGTCCTGACGACCTGCTGTGCTCCAGGAACACACCTTTCTTGGCCAAAGATCAAGTCATGAAGTGGTTTCAGGTCTCTGTAACCAAAGCGTGGGGACGCATCTGTCACAAATATGACTTTGAGGTCACTTTTCGCAACCTGGATGCTGCCGGCGCCCTGAAGATCCGATTCCGTTCAGGGAAAGTCATTGTAATGAACATCATACCGGTGGTTCAGCTGGAGGGTACAGATGCTTATTTTGTTTCGCACTTTCCATCAGACTGCGACAGCCCTCCTGACCCATACTGGCCCCTCTCTTTTGCCGTCTATGAGAGGAATTTGCTGAAACATTTCGCTAAACGCCTGCCACAAAATTCCTGTCATTTACACTGCCTGCAGATTGTTACTTTCCTGCACAGAAAGCAGACGGGGCTCACAGGGACAAGTGGCCTTACTAACTACCACTTAAAGACGGCTCTGTTGCACTTGTTGCTGAGTAAAAAGCCCTCTGTGTGGGGCACTGAGAGCGTGGAGCACAGGCTTCGGGATGTGCTCAGCTTCTTGCAGGGGAGCCTGCAGGAGAAGAGACTTCATCATGTTCTGATTGGGAACAGCAAAGTGCCGGAAGATGTGCAACTTCCTGAGACAATTTGCAAAGCGGAGCCCATCAATCTGTTCCGCTCTCTGGTGTTGCAGAGGGAGCTTTATGCAGCGACGGTCAGGCATTTCCACGAGATGTTGAGAAATGCACCCGTGCTAATACAAGAGTACACGCCTCACTTATCAAATGGAGGTTTACACCACAGCCCAAGTGGAAGTGCGTGAGCTTTGCGCTGTGCATCGTCTGAAGTGTTTCTTACACTGAGCACTAGCTCATCTTAAAATATCATGCAGTGTTACTAAAAGCGACGTTGCAAATAGTTACACCATGTACACAAGTACTGAAATGAATTGTATTTATGGCTGATATCTAGACATGTAGTGGTTTTTGCTGCAGCTGCTTTCTTCGCACTTGACAAGGGAACCATTCCATTATCAGACATTAGCAGCGTCTCAACGGTGGGTTCTGTTTGTGAAATCTAGTGGCAAAACAGTGCGTGGCCTACGAGATTTGATGAAATATTGTTTACCCATAAAGTTATTTTGAATTCAGTCTGTAGGACTGTTTTCTGGAGCGTACAGGTCATATTGCTTGTTGGACAGGAGAGATTTTCAGTAGATATCTCTCTGCATCTAAAAAAAAAGCAGCAACAAGTAATCTACATGAAGGATGATCATTTTACAAATGCATTTCGAAAACCAAAAGCACTTTTTGTTAGTCGGGGAAAAATTGGAACAGAAATACCTCTCATAATATGCCGGTCTAAACGGGAACAGTTACCAAACAGTACAACAGCGTTTTTGTTTTGATTCATACTGTTGGGAATCTGATGGCAGCTATTAAATGTTGTACTCGTTCTTTTTATCGCTTATTGTTACATTTCCACTATATTGACGTCATATAGAGATGTCTTTGGTAGAGCTCCAGTTTATTAAATGGGACCACCCTGTGTACCCTGGGGAGAAGAGGAGGGAATAATGTGGTTCACTGTTTAACACAGACAGAAGATTCAGATTCAGGTCAGAGTCGTTACAAAACTTTATTAGAAAAAGTGCCAATTTGTAATGGATCATTGAAAACATTGAGTCATATTTACCTCGCTGTACCTCATCATATTATGGTGATTTAATATTTTCTCAATAACAAAATTAGTCTTAAATGTCCAATTAAACACATTTTCCCCCTTCGCTTTATCCCTTAAATGTTAACTCATCATGGTATTGCCTACAGTGTATTTTCCTGTTGATTCAAAGTTTTAAAAACTTAAAAATGTTTTTATTGGATATGACTTTAGAATAACCATGACGAAAAGCAAAAGAATTGGACAGTTTGAGGCTTTGACCACTTTTTTCTACAGGCCGTAGTCGTAGTTGGGTTTCCCCTGGGCGTAAGACTTGTAGAAGGCCTGGTGGGTGTCCACGCTGTGCATGGTGGCTTTGACAGCCGGGTCCTCCAACATGCGGCCTGTCCACTTCTTCAGCTCGGGTGTGCTGTCAAGGCAGCTGAAAACAAATGGAACTGAATCATTTACCAAAAAACAAATTATAACACACGACTAATAGGTTGCACTCTTGAATAATGACGTTTCGGTTGTCATGACTTCTATGTTCATGTGAGAATCCCTGCTCTTTATTATACAGCTCTTACTTTGGTATTGTACCTAATGTTTGTATTTTTTGCTCTTTTCTGTGGTGACCTGAGCGTTTTCAAATGCTTCCATGAATAAAGTGTATTTATTTTTAAATGTCCTGAGAGATTATTACGTACTGTTTCAGTTCAAAGATCTCCAGTCTCTCAAACCAAGGCCACATCATGTAGTCGATCATTGTGACAGAATCGCCACCGTAGAACTTGGTCTTCTTATCAACTAGGTCCTGGAAAAAAAACCCCATTACACTCATCAGCGTCGCAAACTAGCCAGGTACAGTCATTAAGACAAACACGTGGATGATCTCACTTTACTCATTGTTTTTGACCGTTTAGTACAATTCATTCAGAGGAGCAATTCTGACTTTACACTTGATGAAATGACATGACTGACTTCGCCACCTACCTGATTTAATTTGGCAAACTTCTCTTTCAGTTCAGCTTCCGGTCCTGAGACATCCTCACCGTTTTTTCTCCCCATTGGGATCTTGTAAAAGTATGGTGTTACCTGTAGAGAACGGTGGCATTAATGTCATTTATTTAATGATGGTAACAGTAGACGAGCATGCAAAACAAAAATGCAGGATTTACATCTTAAGTCGTCATTAGAGATACCTTGGCAAATTGCTCCATCATCATCTTCTGTTGAGCTTTGCCAAAAGGAGAGGAAGGAAGCAGCTTCTTCTCGGGGTAAACTTCATCCAGGTACTCACAGGTGATGGGAGACTCGTATATCAGCTCACCAGCAGGGGTCTCCAGTGTTGGGACAAGACCAAGAGGATTCTTCTCAAGGAACCATTCAGGTTTGTTTTTCAGGTCGATGTTGATGGTGTCGTGCCTAAAAGACAAAAACAGGTTCTGTAGATTTAATCACAAGCATAGAATACAGGAGTGTCAAGTTTCGGTATTAGTGATGCTACGGTTTAAAATAAAGTATAATGAAATGCGTCTTTACTTGATCCCTTTGGCATTCAGCACTAATCTGGTCCTCTGGGCGAAGGGGCAGAATCTCATGCTGTAAAGTCTGATGTGGCCTTTGGGGACTGGACCTGGTGCAGGACTTCCTGAAAGAAACAAAATTGCATTTTCCATACATGACAAAGTGCAACTAGGAGAGTATGCTGATTGATGTTTGCTACCATTAAGGCCTTAAAGTAACCATTTACATTTACTTCTGTTACTTTTACTCATAGCAGAGTATTTCACATTGTAGTATTGCTGCTCTTTCTGAAGTAAAGAATCAGTAATTTAGTCTTTTTGAACTATATCCTTTCAGCTTTTTACAGCCTAGTGGGGAAGACTACATGTTCTTTTCTAATAAACAGCTGCAGTAACTTTTGTGAAGAGAATATTTGAAATGAGCGGCTTATAAATATCACTAAAGTAGCCCGAAGTACTTCATTTCACAACGGCATGTCATCGGAGGATCCACTGAGAGTCGCAGTACGCTGTGCTCATTCATTATATTCAATGGGAAAGGTTATACATAAAAATTTGTGGATTGTTTGTACAATTTGCAACACACCCCTGACTGTTATCCACTATTTACTTTGCAAACTGGGCTGAAGAGGTTGTCTAGGGCGTAACCACGCATTCTATTGAGAAATTACCAATCTGTTCTCCCCAATATACAGTAGAAGTGTATTAAATATGTCCACCTTTTGTATACTGTTCTTTATACCCTTGCTATAAAGCAAGTTAAACAGCAGGATTACATTCAAGTAAATAAAACTAGTAGAATTAGCAGAATATTCATTGTATCGAATTAAAATGATCATCAAGGTGCCAAAGTCTTTTTTCTTTAGGTAAATTAATGGTATCTAGTCACAGGGAAGCAAAGAGAGACAGGGAGGGAGATGCACGCTGGAAGCAGTGGTCAGACAGACACATGCTCTGCAGATACAGATCAGGTGAGAAAGTGGCATGTAAACTATAATGCAGTTTAGTAGAGCACATGGACAGTAAGTGTAAGAATCCACATACATGTAAGGAAGCTTAGTAAGGCACTGCAGGTAAATGCATCGTGTGTGTGAATGATTGCGGTTGCATGGAGAGCAATACTCTCAAGATTAAGACACGGGTGGACACGCTTGTTCCTGCTTGTAAAACAGTAAACAGTAAGCAACTGACAAAAAGAAAATGAAGTGGAGGAACAGCCACTGTCTCAGTGAAATCAGACTATTCCTTTAAATGAGAATTCAAATGATCATTGTAGTCCTCAAAACATATTTCTAAAGGTGTGGAAAATGTCAATGTCAATGTCTACACCGTGGTTACGCCCTTTGGTTGCATAATGACTTTGCAAAAATATCGCTTCTGTCTTTGCTTCTGGCATTTCCTAATTGGAGAGCACAGGTCACAGCTGAAGACATTTAAGATAGGGCAAACATCTGGCAAGCGTGTTCTGTTCAGTTTTCCACATGTTCTGACGTAAAGCGACGTAAAGCGACGAAACAAAAGTGAACGCACATAAACCTTTAATATGCACGTGACGGAATTTATGCAATGAAAAAGTGCAACTGTTATGCTAATCGTAGTTTAGCTTGCCCTACGCGAGTAATAGTGGGACGTCATACCTTTGGCGAAAGACTTTTGAGTAGACATGGTTACACTTCAGGTAGTAAATCAAATTAGTGTGAAAATTGCGTTGGCAAGAACGGATAAGGTCTGTAAATGACACTTCGCACTGGCCTCTGGTGATCTGTGACACAACAGTTTGCCTCAGGTCCCGCCCTGCTGTGCCACGATTGGCCAGTACGCGTTACTTTGATGCCTTCTTGTGATTGAATGCCAGCTGTGTGCACAACTATGGAGATAATTTTGTTTCTTTATAAAACAGTCAAAACAAGTGGTTTGAGAGAGAAACTTTCCACACTTTTGCTTGCAAACTCTAAACTTTTGCTTTCAAACTCTAAACTTTTGCTTTCAAACCCTAAAATTTTGCTTGCAAATCTAAAAGTTTTGCTTGTGAACCCTGAAGTTTTGCTTGCGAATCTAAAACTTCAGCCCATTACAACAGCACAGCTCGTTAAACAAAAGCGATCTAGCTCAAACACAACATTACTGCTAAGTAAGAAAGTTATGTGGAAAGAAACTTACATTCGTATGGACTTTCTCCGCTCTCCTCCGGCGGACTTCAAAACAGCCTCTCTCCTTAACTGACGGCATGTTGCCAAGCTGTCACTCACATCACAACTGGCCAATAGAAACGCCTTTCTGCGTAGGTCCCGCCCACGGCATGAAGCTGAACCAGAAGCACAACTTTTAGATTCGCAAGCAAAGCTTTAGGGTTTGAAAGCAAAAGTTTTAGATTCGCAAGCAAAACTTTTAGAGTTTGAAAGCAAAAGTGTGGAAAGTTTCTCTCTCAAACCACTTGTTTTGACTGTTTGATAAAGAAACAAAATGATCTCCATATCTTTAAGGCTCAGCACCAGTTGTTTCAAATGTCTGTACACAACCTCAAGTAACTGACTAACTCACAACTTCTTGGTTAACAGTGTCCAAATCCCTTGTTTTTTTACATGTTGCTCATTAAAAGTTTAATGTTTTAAATTAAGATGCTCAACCTTTTGGTTCTATTTGATTAATTGCCTATTAAATAAGATCAGATCTTATTGTATTGTCATTGGTGGGTTTTGAGCAAACACACCAATACTTAGATACACCAATACACAGATATTTAGTACAATACGCTCAGTATTGTAAAATATAGTAGTATAGTTTCATATTCTGCCTTTTACAGCATTATTAACTGCATAAAACGTCACAAACATAAACTAGTAATGTTGGAGAGGTAAAACCCCTTATTTAAATCAATGAAGAGAATAGCTTTTCTATAAGGAACTGTAAAACAAGCATCAGACAGGTGAATGATTCGACTCACGTGACACTGTTGGTGTGACTTCTTGAGCTGGCTCACCTGCTGCTCTTTTTCTGACTTATATTGCCACCCATCTTGATCTTCCCTCTCTCCGGTCGCTGGATAGAAACCGCCACACAGATGGGCTTGTGTCCTCCAGGCCCCTTTTGCCTGTATATGCCTGTAGTAAGCCTCAGCCAAAAAGGGAAGTCATGAGAGAGAGTGGAATTTCTTTTGGATTATGGGGCTTAGGGCATAGCCAGTTCCTGACAATGCGAAGGATTTAAGAGTGGCCCCTCCATAATTATTATGCAAAGCGTGTGGAATGATTCCACAAAGTGGAAACAAGTTCTCTATAAGTTTTAATTTGGAGTGAGCAATAGGACTCAGCAACACAGTTATGTCTAATTTATCAATCACAAGGTTTCTAACATACTTCAGTGACGCTGGCATCTGTAATTACTAATTCAAAATTGAGAAAACATTAACTGCATTTAGTGAACAGGCTCAGTAATTGCTGAGAGTGGCAGATACAAACAAGCTGCAGGAGCCTAAATGCAGTTTATTGAATTTTAACTGATTAGCATGCAATAATTTAAGTTCATATTTAAAACAAGTAATTTACATGGTTCACTGATTTAAAGGGAATTTAACAGGTTGAATGCAATAAGTTAGCTGCTTAATCCTAAATATACAAAATCTCTTATGTGAAATTTGTAGTATTTTGGGAATAAGTGGCTATAAATACTAGTAACTGCACACCTTTATTTTTCTTTCTTTATACTCTCACAGGAAGAGAGCGGGTGGGAGACTGGGATCAGTCGGGCAAGCAGAGCGGAGTCAGTGTTTTGACCTCTCAGACTGTTCTCACTTTATTTTTGAATACTTTGGAAATGCGCAATTGTTGTGTACCAATTTTACCTTGTGTGGAAGTAAACTGTTTACAAGTGGTTCTATCAATTTTTTGATGTGGCTTATGATGAGGGGAATCATTCACTCCACACAAACGATAGCTGCATTTGTCTACTCCACTAAGAATCATTTAAAAAAGGGTTTGCTTCATCCTTCAAATTCAATTGCAATACCTTCTTCGATGTTGGCACGCCCTGTTGCCAGCATTACATGCATACATGCTACTAAATTAAATTGTGCATTTACGTGACGGCATGATCATTATTTGGTGTTACTTAGTTATGACTGAGGCATACCTGCTTTTTATTTTAAAAACAAAATATGCTTCTCTTTCATCTTAGAGAACGTTCAGGTAAAAAGGAAAAATGTCCAAATCCAGTTGAATTTATTGGTTTTTAACCAACTTGAACTTTAACAGAAAAAAAGTCAAAACATCTGTTTAAAGATCCGCAGTTTCAATATTAGGTTATTATAATACATTAACTACAGGCAGTGTTGCCTACTGAGGACTTATAAACCATAAAACTAATGCATCTGCTTTATAAACTATTTCATTCAAAAGGAGAAAAAAAATTGTAATGATTATCACTTGACCGACAGAACTTTGACAAATAGAAGAGAGTGCAAATCACCTGCATGAAAAGGAAAATGCATAAAAAGTGTTTTTATTATTATTAATGAATCACTTCCACCTTGAAAGTGGATGCATAAAGACATGGAGAAAAACAAATTATAATATTAAGTGAGACAAGCATAGTGAGCCCAAACAAAAACACAGCAACACAGGACCTTCAACTGAACAGACAGCGTCTTGATTGTACACATAGTTTGTTCTTTCAGTTCCTATTATTGCTCCCCAGTCTAAGAGGAAGACTTGAGAATCACAAAAAGTAAGGACAAAGCAAGAAAAGAAAAAAAAAAAAGTGACCGGCAACTGCAGTTAGGACCAGTTACTTCTCATTTCAGGAATGTAACCAAAACGTTTCGTTTCTTTTAGACATGTTTTTTTGTTGTTGTCGTTATAGATTTAAAATAAAACTTGCTTTTGTTAGGATGCATTGAGGCCAACCTCAAAACTGAGTTAAAGCAATTACCTACGGAATGTTGAGCTTACAAATGTTTTGTCTGGGTCCATAATGCTCAAAAGAGATGTAAAAGCACTCATGGTTACATTGTATATTTCATGTCTCTGTGTAAGCTGAGGTTATTTGCATCAAAGAGACACATCTTGAGAATCATTTTTATGGGTTCCATAACCATTTACAATTCGTACGTGGGAGTGGGAAGTTTTCTTTGAAGGCTTTCTGCTAGTAATCCTTTCGAACATGTGGTTAACGTTATGAAACTGTCGCAGTTTGGTTAGGTTTAGGCACCAAAAGTACATACTGTGAGTCAACGCTGCCTTATTATTTTAACCATGATCTTTTCCTGGACTTCATCACTCTTTATACCACATCACCTGACTTTCTAAAGGCTTTCTGACAGACGGCTTTCTGACAAAAACCCTTCAATGCAAACTTCTCCCATGTGCATACAATTCAATGTTTACAGACAACATAGAACACCATTTAGACAGTGAAAATACAGTAAAAAAAAAAGAGAAAGATTTAATTCTACAGTAGTCCTTGTCCCTGGAGATGTGGATGTTTGTCTGCTTGCAACTCAGTATGTAATAGTCCACTGCTTGATGCTGGCATCATGGGAGGCAGTGACTAGAGTGTGCTCATCTACCCAGGCCAGGCCGCTAACATGGTGCAACCGGTGACTGTCTGTAGACATTAAAGCAGGAAACAACAGTGTTACAAAGATGTCTCCACACAGACAAACGTTTTGAACATTTGCCGCCAAGTGTAGCGGCAATTTAATGTATTTATATTAATTCTGTAATTTACACGAAATGAAGCATGCACCAAAAACAGCCTAACAGTTTATTGTTCAATCTTCTACAGTAATATTCGAAAACTCAATATTTCCTATTGCTGCTGCATTAAAAGCATCTGTCCAGCAAAACACGGGGTGGATTTTATTATGCAGTAGTCACAGGAAACAAAATGTATTTGTTAAAGGTTAGCGCTGACCATAAAAAGAGTTTACAAAACAAGATATGGTCATTTTTTTGTCAAGTGGATCAGTTTTAAATATGGAACAAGAAGGAGCAGCCCCACTGAGCTGTTGGATGCTGCAAAAGCTAATTGCACAGCAACTTCTTTATTAAAAGATTTTGTTTGACTACACTGTAAACAAATACACAGGTAGATCTTCTGTCCAGCTGCTCAAACAAGCAATATCCAAGTACATTGGTACCTGCATGCAAGCAAGTGAAAGCACCTACCTGGGAGCTTAATCCTGTTGTCTGCATCACTAACCGTCCAGATGTACACCATCATGTCCATCCCGCCAGTTGCAAAGTGCTCATTATCAGGTGACCAGGCCAAAGACACTGGTTTGGCGTGGTGTCCATAAAACTCATTTTTGACCTGGTAAAACAAACAAAAAAAGTGAGAAATATTTATAAAGAAAGGCAACGGCTCAAATTTATAGAAAACTGCTATAAGCACTGTATATTGAGTATGTCTGACAAATGTTTACCGAGTAACCGTCAGCCACAGTATAAACTGTGGCAACTTTCTTCTCGTCTATGGCAGCCAGATAGGCTCCATCATTAGAGTAGGCCATGTCTGTGATCGCCCCTTTGGCCTCCAAAGTTTGACCCTCCTCCTTCAGAGTGTTGCCCTGAATGGAGTACAGATGGATTTTCCCATCCTAAAAAAAGGAGAAAGAAAGAAAGAATCATAAATGAAATGTCACCGAGATGTGATGAAGAGGGTGCTGTACCTTTTCCTGTGATGGTTACTTCAAATGGATGATTATTACACAGCGAGACATGCGGATGCTATTTTTACCCCCCTTGAACTCAAAAAGCATTTTCTGAGACGGAGCAAAGCTGATCAAACTCATGCTTGGCGAGATACTATGTGCTGTTAGATGTCTACTTACTGCTCCCCCCACCGCAGCAGTGGTGCCCCCAGGGTGGACAACTCCAACCTCTGCTTCATAGCCAAGATTGTCCAATGTGAAGAATTTCTTTTTATCCTTCAGCAGGACAATCTAGAAAAGGCAAGAGATGATGAATGATGCCATCAAAATAAGACAGCATTTGCACACAGCAAATCTCAGCTGGATGATGTAAAACCTTGGAAATACTCAAACGTGTTCACAGGGGAAACACTGAACTAAGAACTTGCCTAAGCTAGCACTGTCCGTACAGCTTTTTAGTAAGTAAAATTCAAGGACTTTCAAAAAAGGTACCTAAAGCTCGAAGCGTTCATCATCACACCCAACATGTTGCTATAAATGCAATTGCAAAAAAAAAAAAAAAGTTTGTTGAATTCCTTTATACCAACAGCAAATCATCTCAGAGCATATGCGGCGCGGAACTGAACACAACAGAAAAACACCCCCTTATCATTTCACAGCCCATGTCAGTCAATGTAGCTCCAGTCCGCTTGAGGTGCAATGAGACAAACAAGTCTGTCGACAGGATAATTTTATTAGAAAGATTAAAAGATTTTTGGTTTACACAAGTGATTGTGTAGATGATGAAAGTATGTTGAAAATCAAGCTTTTTTCAAAGAATATATTCAAATTCAAGCATATTCCTAACATTGAAAACATGACAGTTAAAATGAAGGATTTTAAGACTTTGTACGAACCCTCAGCTCAGCAATGATGAATAAGACATTACCTGCCCAATGCACACAGCCAGCGACAGCCCTCCTGCTGCTGACACACTTTTAGGCTGGACATCCATCTTCACCACATCAGAGGCACTGAAAACCAAACGTTGGGATTATTTTTAATCATACATGAGACAAAATTCAGTTTAAAGTAAAAGAAAACAGACAGCTATCACATTTACAGTTTAAGTCCAAGTGATCTTGCATGACATGTTTATACTATGGCTATTATGCATCACCTCCACCCATAACCACCTGCATACCACCATAACAAAGCTCAATTCAAAACTTAATCTAGTTTCCTCTAGACGACTGTCCTGCCCAGATTTATGTCAATCATCAACACCATCCTAACAAACAAGAACGTCATTATAATCCCCACTAAATTCATCTCATAGTCATTTTCTGAGAACACATAATGACCCCTACCTGTACACCTTCTTGTCGATGTTGGTGTAGCGCACTGTATCATCCATGCTGCACGTCACCAGCTCGTTGGCTTCGTCTGTCACCATCTTGCTCACCTGGTTGCTGTGGCCCTTCCCCGAGAAGCAGTCGTTCTTGCCAGTTTCTGCATCCCAATAATGTGCAGGCACTCGTTAAGGAGCAAATTAACTGTAGACACAGATACTTATACTGCAGAATACACACACACCCACAAGTTTTGCGTATTTTCGTGTTGTTCATTTGTCACGTCCCCAGTGTGTAAAGGCCTTAAGGTTTGCTTTATAGCGAAAGTCACATTTACAAAAATCACTGCAATCACTTCAAGTTTTCACCAAATTGCTTGGATGTTTTTGGAATAACTTTCTAAACTCTGCTTCCTCTCTCAAATTAATGCACTTGTGAATAAAGAAAAACCCACACTATTTCAGAAAATCCATTTGGGCTTCAAGACCTTCCATTTCACAGAAAGTGCTTTACTTTGTGCTAAATGGGCCGTGTTTAGTTGCCAACAATGGCAACCCTCCAGATTTAGGTCGATTAGGCTCTAGTACTGCCTTCGGTCCTGCCAACCATTCCATTCTGCAACAACAATCTTCTAATTTTAACATCCTCAAAGTCCTTCATTTGTTTATCTGTTTAGACTGCTTGCTTTAGTATCACTTTAAATCTGTTAAGTGTCTTTTTCTCTTTGTTACTATGTTTAATTGTAGTGCTTAGGCAAATTATTTATAGAAATTGATAAAAATGACATTTTTGAAGAATTTTGGTGAGCAAACTATAATTTTAAAAGCACCCTGTCCAACAGGCAAATATCTGTGGTTAGCAGGGTATTTATATTATATTATTTATTTATGACATGTATTTATTTATTTATTTTTATAAAGGCCACAGAGTGACCTTTATAAATCATCACTGGCAACACTTAATCAGTGAAAGGATATTGATGTGTCCATCGTGGCTCCCAGAGTAGATGTATGGTCGCCCTTCAGTTTTGTGGACTGTCAAACACTGGATGGACTTGCTGTGACCCTGTAGGATGAACAAGAACATGTTTTCAGATACACTCATGAGAGCACATAGAAAGGTTAATGTAGAAAATCACTGATTATTTTGGATGCTTTAGTGATTTAATTTCTGTCCTACTGCCTTCTGTGACATAATACACGTTAATGCATCAAACCCGGTCCCGTGGTTGGGTCAGCCGACTCAACTTGAAGGCTTGAATACTTGTGTTACACCACCTACCAGCCCTGTCAACACTTCTGACAACTGCGTATGCCAGTCAGAAGCCTCTAATCTCTGCTCTAGTAAAAGGTTGCTTTAGCTCCCCAAGTCATAGATCACAGTTGTTTTTTAAAAATCCACTGAAAATAGCTCACAGCCAGAGCTCCTGACAACATATTGATTTGGCCTCTGTGTGTGAATATTGCAAGCATGTTAAAAATATACATAGATGAGGAAATGCAAGTGGTAATGTGTAAAAAGATATGAGAATGTGTATCCATGAGGTTATAACTGGCTCGTTGTGTCACATTTACTGATCTCAGTATACATGGGAAAGCACAAACTGAGCACACTCATTACATATATACAAATTCCAAGTTTGTATTTGCATATTTGGGTACATAGTTACAAATCTCTGTACATCTGCAGATGCTTATTTACATTTTGCAACTGCTATTCATGTTTGCAAATGTTTGGGCATTCATCTTCAATATAAACATGTTTTTAGCAAAACAAATGAGCTATTTTTCCCCACCAAAAAAAAGTTTCAAGTTTTATCAGTATCAAGAAACTCTACTGACAACATCCAGGAATAGTATCATTAAACTGAGTCTGACCTTGACCGTGCGTATGGGCCGGTCAGGGTTGTTCTTGTCCAGATAGTTGATGTATCCTGACAGGGAGATGCTGAGGAGGTGGTCCTTCTGCCACAGGCAGCCCAGCTGCTGGTCTGTCACATCAGTGCCCATGTTAAAGGTGGTGACGGCCGTACCTGCACCCACATCCCAGAGTTTCACGGTCTTGTCCCCTGAGGCAGAGATCAGTTGGGAGCTGTCAGGACCCCAGCTGACCTGGAGGATTTAAAGCAGGGGGTGGGAGGGGTTGAAAGAAAAAGTTACGTTATTAAAATGCATGTAGCCAAAGTTGCAAACAAACGTTCAAGTGCGCTATAAATGTTCACTCAACAACAGAAACACCAAAGCTATGTGGAAGACAAATAAATCAATGGAAAAAATCTAATCAGTAACTTGAGGACAGAAGGAGGCACATGATCCCTGATTTGAATAGGGAAACAAGCGTTTTGTGTGTCCACACACTATAAGCAGGCTGCATGCTAACCCTGAAAACAAAACCCACCCGGCTAAGTTATTGGGCCAGATGATGATGAAGAGGTAGAACTCTGTCGTGATCATTTATTTAAGTTCAAACAAGACAGACGGGCAAAGAATATATTTAATGTGATGTCACTTTTATTTTTTTAAAAAGAAGAAAAAAAAGAAAACTACTTACAGCATAGATTCCTCCTTTGTGGGCCTTCTCGCCACCCAGTGAGCCAATACGCTCACCAGTTTTTCCATCAAACATGAAAATCTGGGGAAATTGGACTCGTTAGGAAGTTTAGCAAAATTCTTTGAACATAACTACAGTTGTAGTGATTTCTCTATCTATCTATCTATCAGTGTGTGTGTGTGTGTGTGTGTGTGTGTGTTTGATAGTTACTATTAATGAATTACTTATTTTAGATTACTTTTAAAGTCACATGACTACGTCTGGTAATCTAATACTCACATGGCCATCAGCACCAGCTGTGACAAAGCGACTTCCATCGGGAGAGAAACGAACGCAGTTGACAAACTGGCTGTGGTCCTGTAGCAGTCACCAGGGAGACAGCAGGACAGAAAAATAGTGGATCTTTTCACCTTAGATTTTCAATATGTTCTCATTGTTAATAAGGCATGACATATAAGTTTAACCGGTAAATGAAACAAATAGATATATAGTCTATTTAAAACTATTCTTGGTCATCCTCCAATATCAGGGCTCAGGTTAAAATAACACAAAAATTCAACTAGGAAGAAATATTATTTTACAGAAGTGCAGTGAACATCCTCAGGCTAACTGTTAAGAGATCATAAGGTTGTAATCAAACCAATTGGCTGCTGCTGTCCCAAAACAAAATTGTTCCTGATAAGACAATTACTCTACTTGGCGTGTCAGGAGACTCTGGATTAGCAAGTTATATTAGATTAATTAGTAAGATTAAGACATCAAGGCAACAGGACATGGGCTCAAGAAGAGTGCATGTGCTGCTTGACTTTCAAAACCTGCAAAACAAACTAATGATGCTTGCTTTTCTCAAAGCAAATAGAAGCTCTGCTTTAATGAAAAGTATAATTAAACAAAAACATGCTAATCTTTTGGCTTGGGGGTTTACATTATTATTGTATGCTGTATTTTCAATTCAACCATTCCAACCTATGGCAGCATTACAGATTACACTCCGTACACCTGTATGCTGAAAAAACTATTGCAGACTAGAACATAAAAACAGAACATAAGGATTTTTAAGTAGAGGACAACATTTTGCATGTTTCTAGAGAGAAGGCCTGTTTTTAAGAATGTGGTATACATATTCTCCAAGAACTTATGGGGAAAATGGGCAGTAAAAACAACGGGCAACAACAGGCAGTAAAAAGCTGCTGGTTCACGTCGTTGATGTGACAAAAATTCCTTAAACCTACTTCTTTGTCTGCATTTGCTGAAGGACAATATTTTGTTACTGCTTAAACTGGAAGTTAAAGATGACATTTAGCCTTTGGTTGGTAAGACAGGTCCAGCAAAATCAACTTGGCTCCAACTACTTTGTTTAAACACAAATACCTCTTTGCAAAAGCTGCACAAATGCCTGTGAAAGAAATAGCAACTGTTAATCTCTGCAACTCACGCGGATTGTGAACTTGAACTTGAAGGGAGGCCCCTCAAAGAAAGACCCGCAGGTGTCATCACTGGCAGTAGCAAGGCGGTAAGGGCGTGTCTGCCTTATGTCCACGCTGTTGATTAATTTGGCGTGTCCGGAAACTTCCCCAACCGAGGAGCCAGAGTCCCACAGGAACACCGCCCCAAATCTAACAAGAGATAAACATGAATACCATCGTTATAAACAAGTCAGGATCAAATAAAAAACGGAACTTATGCAGAGTATTGCTCTATGCCTACAGTCACACTACCAGAATAATCATGCTTGATAGAAGTAAGGCAGACACTGTGCTGGAGGGCTTCAGGTGTCTTTACTGCTCAATCGTGATGTATAACAAACAGCAATCACACACTGTATAATATATACACTTTGTTCATATTTTATACAAAGCCATGACATCAAGCAAGACAATCAATAACAAATGTTCTATAATTCCACCAAAGCACCACCATGGCATGTTAATAGGGTGCCCCAGAGTTCTCCAAGCTAAATATAAGACTTTTTAATACCACTTAGAATGAAATTAATGCCAACTTCACAGCCCTACTGAAAATAATAAATTATTTTTTAGTAATAGTCATTCATATTTAATACACAATAGCACATGAAATGTGTTTCACGCTCTTAGTCAAAAGAAAGATTTTGGCACAAACAGCACTGGGTCTCACGGTCGTTGTCTGGAATAGGCTTAATCCACTTGTATTTTGGATTCTGCTACCAAAACGATACTTGCTCATTCTGAAGCGACAAGCTAACGTTAGCTTGTTAGTAGCAAGGTGCGAGACGTTTTGTTTTCTTTCCTGGCTTCTGATTGATTCGCGCCGGGCTCGCACACTCCACAGCATCAAGCAATGCACTGACGTAAACAGTACCTGTTGTGTTGTAACATCCAATTCACACCAAACACAGTAAATTGTAACGTTACACAAACGTTTGGCAGTTATTATGACGTTACAGTATTAAATGAATCCTACGAAAAGACACAAAAAAGTAAGACCTTTGTAAAATGAATTTAAATAATTTTAATGCCTTATTTTGATAATATTAAATGCAATGCTTTTTATCCATCGGGTACCCTGGTTAAACATAAAACATATCCAAAACAAAAAAATGGACTGTGCAATAATCAGTGTGATAGCTGGAGAAGCTTCTCAGGGTGGTCTGAGTTTAATGAACTCCTTTTATTATGTATAAAAACCCCTCATACTCACTTCTCTCGTCCATCCCCAACAACAGCAATCCTCTTGCTATCCTCCGTCCATGCAATGTCCTTGATCTTGCCTGAAATAGGGGTGTACTCATACTTGAGCAGGTGCTCCTTCTGGGTGGTGTCCCAGATACGGATCTTTCCTGTTGTATCTAAAGGATTGAAAAACAATTATTTAATTATACTATTAATATTACTGTGGCAACAACATGCACATATTTGACGACGTGTTCATACATGGGTCATTTACCTCCAGATGCAATGTAGAATCCACTGGGAGCATACTTGGCAACAGTAACTGGATGAGCATGTTCGGTGTAAATGTCTGCTATAGCCGGGTTCTGTAAAAGACAGGAAATGGAAGAGATCAGCAGGTCTGACAAATGACACATATGGTTCAAGTCAAAAGGAAAATCCTGCTGCATCTGGACTTCATTTTTAGAGTTTTGGCCATCATTCCTTTTGGTTATGATAACATTTTACTCATTAGATTATTTGTGGAGATTTTGAGGGACGCAGCATTTCAGCTAGGATTGTGTTATTTGGTCAAGTAATAAGAGCGATCACACACACATTTGAACAATTGCTAAGTTAAAATCTAACCAGTAAAAAAAAATTGAGTTGATGTGAGTTAAAACATGTCACTTGAAAATGTTTATTACATTTTGCACAAGTGCATCCTGGTTGAGGGTGATTGAATACCAGCTGAAAATCTTATTTTTGCTGACCTTGAGTGTTTGTAGCACTCACCTTGCTGTTGAATTCACCCTGACGTCACCCATTCTTGTGGTTAAAGGTGCCACAGAGACTGTGCTCCTGTCGACCATATATTATGTAGTGGCATGGGTGGGGAAAACCCTTAAATGCAGTGCAAGTGGCAAATGAGGCGGCAGATAGGACGTTGGCTATTCACTTACAATCAAGCAGCAGAGGAGATGCTGCTGTAGCACGTCTTATTTATGTAAAAGGTAAGGAAGTGGACATTTCTAAACATGCCAAATCGTTCTTTGTATGCAACAAATTCAACACACACAGCTATCAGTAGAAACAAAGCAATTTAACGTAGATAGGGAGTAAAGTGTCATCATGACTAATATGAATGATAGCCAAAACAAGACCCAGACTGGTATAAATAAATAAGCAACACTTGTTAAACACACACGTTAAATACAGGTCTTAAAAATACAAAAATTACTTCAATGTTCCTGATGATGACACACTTCCCATTGGTATACAGGAAGTTGTTGCCTTTGGGATCACCGCCAATCACTTTTGCAACTCCCCTCTCCATCTGTGGGAGACTGGCAAATACATGTTCTAAAAAGGAGACATGACAAGAAAGAAGAGAGGCAGACGGATAATGTAAAGCATTAAGGTTAATGCAACTTATATGAGCATACACTGAAAAAAGTAATGAGTTGATAGAGCCTGAAATGAAACTTGCACTGCCTGGACTAATATCTTGCACATGGCGGTTTCAGATAGGACATGAGTATGCAGAGCTAATCAGCATCACATTAGTTCTTCATTAGTCATTCTGAGGACCTGATGTGTTAAACACAGCCTCTGACCTCACTGATCTTTCCAGACACATGCCACCTAACAGGCCAGGTCAACGTAGCAGAGTGCTGTCATAGCAGTGTCCATAATATGTTCATTTATTTCCAAAACAAAACAAGATTGCCTTGATTTGACTCACAGATACCTCAATACCAATAAGATGTAGTAGCATTTTGGCTATAGCAACTTCCTGAAACTGTGCCTCATCTTCTTTCGGGGGGGGGGGGGGGGGGGGGATTTTTAAAATATTTTTGGAAGATTTTTGCAAGTTTTAAAAGGATAAGTGAAATGGTT
>JAVQJL010093404.1:0-12972 GCA_036024295.1 Nannoperca obscura
TGCAGCAACTTCACCGAATCAGCTCTTTTCCCTCTATTTTTGAAACAGTGCATGTTTTGCTCATGAATGAAAAATGCTTTTTAATGTTTGATACCCCCCCCCCCCCCTCGTCAGTGAAGTTGAAAGTCAATGAGAAGGGCTTTGATGTAGATGGTATTGCAAAAAAGGTGCTAGATGGGATCTTCCTAAAATGACATAGTTGTTCATTTGTTTTTCTCACTCCTCTGTTTCATGATTCATGCAGTATAGTCTTTCAAACACATGCCTTTTGAGGATATGTAACAATAAGTGTGCTTGAACATTAAACATTTTGTCAAAAAGATCCCTGCCTTATTTCCACTTTGAATCTGACCTATTTGGGTAGTGAGTCTTTTCTCATCTCAAGTGAAGTTGGTAAACTGATACTGGTGTAGTTTAGAGGTGTTGGAGGCGGGATTAAATCCTGGGGTACTCTCATTGTCCCTCTCCTTGTAACCATGGACCATAAATCCTTTCTGCTGATTTTGACAAACAAGTCACTGGTGCAAACTGACCTCATTTGTCTGGGATATTGCCAGCTGTTTTTTTCACACACACTCTTGTTTGTTTTTCCTTTGCTTCTTCGTGGTACTTCCATCTTTTTGACGTGGATATTTATAAGTAGAGCACACTTCTTGGGACTAGTGTATCGTGAAAGATGAGGCAAGCAGGTGTAAATGCTTTCCCTGCAGAGCTGCCCTCAGAAAATGGTGCAAAAAGGCTTCTGTTAACTCCACATTCCTTGGGATTCTTGCTTGTTACTTGCATTGTTGAAGAACAACACTTAGGCAGTAAAAGTGAAAAAAGAATCACTTTAACAGCCCCCAATTTTCAGGTGCTTATTGCGCTCAGAGGCCTCTAAGACAACTGAGAATGCAGGACTGTCATCTCCCCTGCTGCTTTTATGAGTCCCATTGTTTAATGAGTTTCTCCAAGAAAAGGAAATTATAAGCAAGAGGGATTTCAAGCTCGGCTTCAATCTTCTAGAAGTGGCTTTTTAATTTTTTTGTCATTTATTTTAAGATGGTTCTTCTGGCCTGATTGAAAATTCAACACATGTCAGTTATGAGGTACTCTGAAGGACAGGGACATTTCACTGATTATGTCATACTGGCAACATCAACTTGTATCTCACTTCAGGGCAGCATAGGCAACCACATGTTTTTTAAAAGTAGCCAGTGTAACCATGCTATCTAAATCACAAATATAACCACTGTCTGTAGCCAACAAAGTCCGTTGCATTGAACACAGGTCTAAGTTGCTCTCTTTAAAATACAAACGACATTTACAAGAGGCAGTTTAAGTAACTATTTTACTTGTGTCACATGTATAACATAGGTAAATATATATAATGTACTGTTTATTGTTACATTGAATTGACATTTGAGTGAACTCCACTGAGGACCTTGTAACCGCATGACTCTGGAATTCAGATGTTGATTAAAATACATGGGAGAGAAAACAATACAACTTAATTATCCTTTCTTGCCACCCTAAAGTAATGTAGCAAATGTACACATTGTATGGCATTTGGAACTGGCTTTAATTTGCTCAGAATCTGGAGCGCATTATTGCTTTTCACCTGACAGATTTATAAAATGATCACCATTGTTAGAAAAAGCTGCAGTTTTTAGTTACATATGTCTATTATAAACTAGTAATTAAGAGAAGAAGATGGTCAGACTATTTAATGGTCAAACATGAAACACACTGCAAACGATGAAATTTGTCCTCTGCCTTGTCCTTCCTCCAGGGGGACAGCTGGAGCATTGGTCAGCCATTCATGCGGCGACCAAGTCCAAGTGTACATGCTCTGTCTTGGTCAGGGACAGGGCAGCAGTCCATTCTTCTTGCATGTTTTTTTCCATGGGGTTATTTTGATTGGAGGAAACCCCTAGTGAACATGGGGAGAACATGCAAACTTCACACAGAAAGGCCACCTGCAGGGATCGAACCCAGGACCTTCTTGCTGTGAGGCAACAGTGCAGTGCACTTAGCCACCATGCCACTTTTGGTTTGGTGTTTTGCTGATATAGCAATGAAGGCACAGTAAGTCATCCTTCTACTTTAAGCTAACGGCATATTAAAATCCTATTGCAGTAAAAATGACAGTGAAGCTTTTTGTTCATTTGAAGAGAAACTCAGTTATAAATCAGATTTTGGAGCTTGTAACATGGTCCCATATCTCCTATACAGTGAGCATTAATCCACTTTGTGATTTTTGCATCTTGTTCTAGTTTGGGAAAATGTAGCACCTTCTCTTTTTAGTTGAAAATGTGTTCCACTTTAAGCTGCACTGATGTCAAGGCTGGTATTTTACTTTGGGCACCATAGAGTGCTTTGTGATCGGAAAATTGTTACCACCCACGCATAGAGCTGAACAGTCTGTTATCAGTCTGTTTGCTCTCACTCACCACCCTATTTTTTTCACATCTTTTGAATTTGTGTTTGAGACATTAAATGACAACCTGGCAACATAATTGAAGCCTTTTATTTCCCATTAAATCATTTCCCCCCCTTTTTGCTATCTGTCTCTTGTGCTTTTTCCCCTTTTCTGCCTTCACTAGGCTGTGTAGGCTTTTCCCTTTTTCTTTACCCTCTTCTCTATTGACTTTGCACTCTTTTTTTTGTTATTTTACCCTCATCTCCCCTCAGTTCGCTTTATCAATCAGTGGGTTGTGCCTTTGTACGGCTCTTTGGGATCAAATCAGATTCACTTCGGGATTGAATGTGTGTAGCCATGGCCTGCTGCATTTGAAAGGCAATTCATTCAGCTGGAACTTTGCAGTTCAATCTGAAACAAGATTGATGTTGGCAAACTTCACACCCCCTTTCTCTTAAATGTTTCCTCCATTGCACACACCAATTGGTGATGGACAAAGGGCATATGCCACTTTGTAATGGTGATGTCTGGGCTTCTCAGTAGAAACAGCACAACAAAAGGGAGGTTACTCAACAACTCAAATCCCTGAGTTTTCTGTATATTACTGTACAATTACTCTGGCAATATTTTATAAAAAAACACTACTGATGATTTTGTTACAGACAGGTTATACATTTATTTAGGGATTACAGTCATGTTATAAATATGAATATATCCAGAATATTTTATCAAGACTGTTGTTGGTGTTTATATATGAAAACACATTATGGTTTGAAAGTCATTGACGCTAATACTTCTGCAGAGAAGAGAGAGGCCTAATGAAGATGTATGTACATCCTGAAGGAGGAATCAGAGGCTGTAGTCCACCCCTCTGAGCAGGATCATTGGGACTCTCTTTCCCAGCATGCCTCTGTGTTAATGATCCCGAAGCAGATAATGAACATGCTCAGCCAAGTGCTTGTGGTGAATAAGGCCAGAGGGGATGGAGAGAAGTGTTACCAACCATTAAAGCACCTTTGGAAATAAATCAAAAAATTGGTTGGGAGAAAAAAGAGAAAGATATGCATCAAGTAAGGGTATAATAGAGTGTATCAAAGGAGTTCTTTGTCTGAAGAATTATAAGCAGATTTTGGCACATTGTGTGGCTATTTTTCTGGTTGTGTCTGATATATAATTCTAGACGCAAAGTAAAAATGTCTAGTTACCTTTTACTGATGTATATAAATATATACATATATTTATTTATTTTTTTTATTTGATCCTTTAACATGTTTTTGATCTTTTAACACTTTTTTATTTTATTTAGTTTTTGTTAACAATGTTAATGTTCTGTTAAAAAAAAAAAAAAAATCCTCAAACTTGTATTGTATCTGTAAAGGTCAGCCCCAGAAAGGCAACTTGGTTAAAACCTTACTGCAGTCATCCTCTCCCTCATCACAGGGGATTTGATCAAATCCCTCAGGAGTTCTCCTCACTCTGACACCCATTTACCTCTTTCCCTACAACTCTACCCCACACACACACATTCTCCCCACTGAGCCAATGTGCAGTGCACACCAGCACATTCTCAATCCCTGCTACAAAGCCCCAACAGCAGGGCAGTAATGACCCTGCCACAACGGCAGTAATGATGGAATCAGTGGGGGGTTTAGCTGGCTCTGTGACTCTCCTTAATAAGTCCCCTAATAACTCTGTTAACATCAGGGCTGACCTGGCCACCAGATCAAACACCCTCACGCATGGTCGGCCACCTCACATGACACTCGGCAACCTCTCTGTCAGGCAAGAAAACTGTTGCTGACCAGCACACTGTGTGCTTGGGGCTCTACAGTGCATGTTCAATACAATTCTGTGGACAAGTTTTGGCTCACAGAACACAGTAACAAGTGTAGCAACAATAAATGCCACTCAGAATTTTTTAATCCTGTTAAGCTGTATTCATTCCCTAACAATATGTGTTGTTGATAGAAACCTTTTCAAAAGCTTGTTGCTCTTGAAAAAAGTATCCCAAGACTACTATTGGAGCTCTGCCTTCTCTGATAGTCACAATTTAATAAAGCCTTTTGTCTAATGAGTTTAAGCTCAACCCAAGACACTGCAGCCCACTGTGGGATAGTATTCTTTGGATTAATAGTGTGTGTACAACGATAAGCTTTGATATGTTATGTCAAAGTATTGGGAAGTCAGACTTGATCGTTTGCCACGTTTCCCTGGAGAACAAGACTGTTTATTACTGATTCTCTTAATTGAGAGAATGGAGCTTCCGCCAAGGCAACTTCCTCTGCATCTTTATCCTGTGCTTTTCTTCTTCTTTTCTTTCTCTGCTTACTTCTGAATCGTCTCTTTGGACATGACAATGTTCATCTGGCATCAGGGCCAGCCTAGTAAAATATACACCCACTCTCATTCTCTCAGGCTCATTGTTTAACAGCTGCAGTCTCCCACAAACAGGATCACAATTGGAATTTCACCTCATACTCATTTCATCAGGGTCTGCAAGTGGAGAAATGCTTCTGTTGGGTGAATTGTTTAGATGACCCAAGACCTTTCCTCACACCAGTAACTCATGCATTCTGGATTAAATGTCCATTATTACTACTTGAAGCAAACCAAAGAGGATATTATCCCATTTTAGAAAAGAAAGGCCTTAAATGGTCCTATTTTCCTCATTTTAGAAGGGAGGCAGGCAGGAGACATTTGTCACAATAAAACCCAAAACACCCTCATGTTCATTTCTCTCTGTTTGGGGCAGCCAGCCCACTGTGAATATCTCACGGTCAGCCCTTTTCCTTGCTCATCCCTGCACATTTTAATATATCACATATGAATGGAAATTAGGTCCTTAAATATTAATGACAAGTAATTGGTTTATTGTAGGAGACTATATTATGTGCGTGTGCATCTGTGTCTGTGAGAGAGAGAGCGAGTGAGAGAGAGAGAGAGATTTCCTTTCATTTCTACTTCATATTGCCTTGCTGTGATGTCCCACTGATTTTAATCTTCTCTTCTCAGATGAGAGCCATTCTGGCTATCACGGTGCACTTTAACTTTAGCCCTCTGAATATTAGCTTTCTTTGATACCTGCCGCTTACAGCCTCCCAAGTCTACACCCTACTAACTTTTATGTGCCTTCAGGTACACTGTAATGTACCTGTAAATCTGTCTCAAAATAATAAATATCCCCTATGCATTTACACATTTTATTTCTTTTTTTCTCTCCTAGCTCACTCCCTTGGATAAGCTGATCTAACACATGTTTGGGTTATGTCAGTCTTTCTTTTTTATCTTTTTAATCTAGTTATCTACTGGCCCTCAAAGTATATATTTTTGTCTGTTTGTCTTGTAACTTATCAAAAAACCCATGTCTTTAACCTTTTCTATTTTAGTTTGTTACTATTGTGCAAAAATGTTCTGCACCTTCATGGAAGTTTGTTCTGTCAACAATACTTAGAGAACCCATATACCTAGGTCCAAGTGTGCACACATATTTGATACCAATAAAGACTGAAAATAAGAACACTAAGAGAAAAAAGTGGCTATATGCAAACAAAAGCACACGGAGTACCGCTAGAGAAGTTGGATGTTTCTGAACGTCATCCTACATTTATCAGTTAAAAACACAATTCTTTTTGATAATAGTTAAATGTTAAACTTAGCATATTGTGTTCACATCAAGAGTATCTTGACCATGTTCCCTTAGCATTTCCATTGCATGGCATTTGCCAGCATGACATTGTTTGTATCTATTTTTTGTTTGTTATATCTTGCATAATAACAACCATCATCCCCCTACAACCTCAGACAATATTAACCTATAACACTGTTATATCAGTCTAATATATTCAAAGTGATATTTAGTTTTGAAACAAAAAGCTGGATGTGTTCAGTTTGTGCACGTTTTGCGAGGTGCGTGTTATTTGTGTGTGTGTGTCCTCTGGATGTAAGAATTCAGTGTTTGTGTGCCTGCCTAATTGAGTGATAGGATGCTTATTAACAATGGGACTTGCGTTTAAACAGAGGACAATGTCAGCACTGTCACTGGAGCTTTTCACATGGAAAAGCCCCAGTGGTGCTTCATTAACTCACCCCCATGATCCCAGACAGCAGAGTATGGAGTGCATATCTAATCCAGCAATCCAGCAAGTATGAGTACAAGAGCAGGGGGTTTATTGGGAATACTTGATGTGTTATGGTTTACTGTTCACTGTGTGGATGTACTGATGCAGTGGATTGGCCATTTTTGAGTGATGCATGTGAAGAATGGAAAGGGTATGTCAACGTTTTAAAAAAAGGTTGCATTTGCTAGTTTTCAAGAGTAAATATTTGTACAAAAATGGTTGAAATTGCCAGATTTGTTGATAATGATCACAAGATAATGAATGCATATTGTCTATTGCTCTGATTTCTTTATACATTTCTATAGTGGCAGCCCAAATCCATTCAAAGTGATTCAGTGACACTCAATATTCTTTGAGTAACTTATACAGCTTTGTTTTCACTTTTCTTGCCAGGTATTAATTTCAGGGGCAGATAGATTTTGTTCTACCTTAGCAGTGGTTGTTTTTGTTTAGTTTTTTCTTTGATAGGCCTGTAGACACAGTTTGTTTTTCAAGCTGTTACAACTCAACCACCCGCTGTATTTCATAATCTCCTCTTAAATGAGATCGAACACAAACTCTGTCGGCCACGCAGTTAACAGAATTCATCAGCTGTAATTGCAAATGTTGATACAAGTACTAGTATCTCAATTTTGCACTTGTTGTCTAACTCCGACCTCTCCAAATGTGCTTTGGATCCGGCTCCATGTTGAGTCATGATTTCCATACAGATCAAAAAGTGCACACAATTCCCGTTTCTCCACTGGCTAACACAATGCCTGACAGTGCACCGTAGCCCGCTGAGTTTGTTACATGGCATTAAGTTTAATTTGTCTTTGAGCCTCTTTGGTGGAATTGGTTTGTGACTACAAGTGGGCCAGGGGGTGACACTCCACACCCAATCTGGCTGGAAAGGGACAGAGAGGAGACAGAGGAGCACTGGGGGAAAGAGCGCAACCGTAATGTCACATGCAGGATGGGTAAACAATCAGAGTCCTGCGTGTTCAAGATGGTGCCTCCTTGAATATAAACAATCATGACTTCTCACGCCACAGTGTAAATTACTGCACAGACAGAAAAGGTTGAGATGAGGGAAAGGGAGAGTAAGGTAGACAGACCAGCCTGATTACAGATTGTGATCCGAAGTCACCTGGAAAAGAAAAATACAAAACAGTGACACAAAAGCGACATTTTTAAAGCTGGGACCACTCCAATTTGAAACTTAATGACTTTTGTAAGTGTTTAAGTGAAGTTTTTGTTTTTGCACAGTAGGTGTGCATATTAACATGTTTTCAAATGCTAATAAAATATACTCACAGGCTTTAGTGATTCTGAGGCAACTAACTTAGCAATATGCTAATGTGGCTATCTTGTATGATTTGGGTGTCCAATGATTTGTGAATATTTCATTAATGAAGTAACTTCAACTGTGTTAAGTCCCATTTGACATTTTAGTCTTTGTTCATCAGTAATATAATAGTTTGTTCTGCAAACAAGTAAAACGAGGCAATCCTTTTTCTGTTTTTGTTGAGGTTCCACATTTAAGTTGTCCGGATATCCAGTATGATAGAAAGCTATTTAAAGCTTTTCTCTGGCCCTTGAGAAGACTGAGCACCACCTCACCATGTCAGGCACATAAACGGTGTCCATTGCACTTTTCTTAGTTTCCCTTCAGGAAACACACATTGACACAGTTAGCCTTTGCTTTTTACCTTTTATTTATTTCCCCTTTCTTGTGCTTGCTTCCCCATCCTCCCACCCTATCGCGTTCTGTACTCTTCATCCACTCTTTTCTCCTTGTCATCTCCCTTGAACTTAAAGTCAGAACTGTTTCCTCTTTTTTTCTCTTATCATTGTCTTGCTACACTATCAACAGCATACATATTTTACATTTGTCTGTATTTCATTGTCTGTATGAATGTTTTTCTCTTTCTGTTTTACATCTCTGTATCAGTTTTTGAATCTGCGCTCTTATTATAAAATTAATAAATTGCAGTTTTTATTCACTTTTAATTCCACTGTCCTGAATTCTCTTTCCTGTGAGGCAAGGAAAGAATGGCAAAAAATAACTTTTCAAAGCTTTTGGTAATGAATCGCTCATCTAACCAGATGTATGGTTATTTTTGAACAGCTTTATTTTTATTTTCCATATGTGATACCTCCTTTTGTCTGTCGTATTGAAGCCGCCTCCTCTGAAGATGAAGAGTGAAATGATAATTTAAAATTTGACATGTAAATTGAGAGAACAAGGTATACAGGAGCTGCTTTGGGCAGGTAAAATTATAGTGTTTTTTATTGTTGCAATGCAGAAGCCTTGATAGGAAAGATTTTCTCTGAATTGCAGCATTTGCAGATTGTTTCCTTTTTTTGTTCTCTCCCTTTGACCATGTTTTATTAAACGCTGTGTACTGTTGAAACACTGCAGAAAAAAATCTAATGCTGTACAGTGATAAATGTGGAATGGACTGAAGAAGTCTGCTGTAAGTGTGAACCATTATTTTAATGTTGTTTTTGGCTTGTTGTTTGCCTTTGGTCTGATCGTTTAGTGTCCAAACAAACTGTGAATTCACAAACTCTGAGGGTGCCTGGGCCTGCTGTGAAGTTACAGTCAGACGTCGCCATGTTAAGCTTTAGGTCTTTCAGTGGTGTTGCACTGTTATTGCACTTTTGCTCCACCCACACAAGCGAGCAAATGGAAACTACATCAGTAACAGTTCAGGATAGAGACAGGGTCATGGGAATTTTGCATTTGCTTTTACTGTATACATAAGCACACTGAAGCTATCTGTAATACTACACCAAGTCAAGCACATTTCCCTGAAACATTGACTCCGTTGATATTAAAATCCACAATGGGCAGACAGACCGCTGAACAATGTATTTCAGCAGGTATTTCATCATCTTCACATCCTGTCCAGACCTTTGACCCCAGTTGCTCATCGCTAGATGAGAGCTGTTGGATGTCAAGTCCATGGATAAATGTTTCGCTGCATAAAAAGTACAGGTCCAGCCGTGCTTGGATACTGTTAAGTAGGGGAGCTGATGGTTTTAAAGACTAGACAGATTACTTTGACTGTGTGGATTTGCATTAAGGTATTTTTCCTCTCCTGGCCTTTCTTCTCACCTTTCCAACTCTTGTCCAATCCATCTCTGGCTGAGGTAAAGCAGCTTATTAACCTTTGTGAGGCCACAGGCATCCCCAGGATGGAAAGACACCACAGACGTACTGTGTAAGACAAATTAACCTTAGAGGATTGATACGCCTTGATTTTTATTTTAATCACACCGAGCAGCAAAACGCATTGGATATTTAAGGTCTGATGCGAATGTGAGGAACATATAACACTTTTTATTAAAGTTCAACCGTACTGAAATGGAGACTCCGGCTGGAAGAATAGCAATGTGAATGTTTCCTACCATGTGTATACGATGTCAATCCACACTTCTGGATGGATTACATCATGTAACCATATGATGTGAACAACAACAGTTAATCTGTGTCTCTGTTATGAGTAATTGTTTTTACACTGTACATTGCTCAACAGCATCGTGAGATAAACATCTCTTGAGTTTCCTGAAAGTGATGACCCCTCTTACTAACCACTCCACAGATGTGTTTAATTATAATATTACACCGCCTGCATGTTTTACCAAAACTGACTGCTCATTCCCATACTAAGTGGTGCATGTGGCCAGGTATTTTATTTTGGATGTATTCCCTTCTCTCACCAGTTACCTGTCCCAATCAATCTGGGTCAGTTTCTTCCAAGGAAATACTTTACATCTTTTACAAATCTGCTACAGCTGAATCTATAATTGACTATCTATAATTGGTTGAGTGAAACCCCCCAGTGATGCAATTAGAGGTCCCGCAGCGAGGTGAAAGCTAGGGAAAGACTGGGGCATCAGGGTCACCTTGTAGCCCATAACTCTGCCCCTGACATTGGTGGTCGACCCTCCAGGAGGCTGCTTCCAGTGCAAAAAAACAAGCGGCTTCAAAACTTCACAACAATACTCTCCTTTTGTGCTCTCCAGAGCAGTAGTAATAGAGTGAGACAAACACATAGAATGTGTTTCTTGAGCTTTCCCTAGTTTGAATGGATGCAGTAAGCGGCAGACTGTAATGAGCACTGGTAACTGGACAAGAGGCATACAATACTGCCTCTTGTCCGATGAAAACACTGTTGTGTGGTTAATTGTTTGTGTGTCACAGTTGTAGCTTGCGTTACTTTATTGGCATTAGCCAAAGCTAGCCCAGTGGTGGAAGTACTGGCCTGTGCCAGGATGTGATGAGCTAGCAGTGTAGCGGATGACTAAGCAGTGCACGCTGGTCACTTGGGCCCATGAATCCCTTTCTACATCTGAGGCTGAGTTTGTTCATTAAAGGTGCGGGAGACGGATCGACCTCAGGCAAGTCTCAAATGACCCCAATCTCTGCAAATGCTTCATTAGCTTTGCTTTTCCCATACTGGACTGACTCGCTTAATCTGCACATCTACTCACTGCACCTAAGTTGTGTACATAGTGTGTTTGTGTGTGTGTGTGCTGATGTGTGCACGTATTTGTATGTGTGTTAATGAGGGCTCCTGGTGGTGTGTAATTAACACAACAGAAAATGTCCCCAAAGGGTAAGATTAACGTTGAACACATTAGACACAATGGAGCCCGGGAGAGACTTTTTTTTTTTTTTTTTTGGCAATTAAATGTTTTGTGTGTGTGTGTGTGTGTGTGTCTGTCTGTCTGTGTAAGTCAGACCATAACTCATGTTGGCATAACTGTATTGCTGCCACTTCTGTCTCTCAGACACACACACACGAACACGCGCTCACACAAAGCCAGCAGTCCCTCTGGATTTGCGGGCTCCTCACATGCAGGCTGGCAGGATTCTGTCAGCCTTCCTTTCCCCGACCGCCTCCTCCACACAACCTGGTCCAACAAAGATAAACACATGCTGGGTAGATTATTAGAGAAGTACCAAGGGCTCTGCAGCAGAGCAGCCAGTGCACCATTGTGCTCCGAACGTGGTGGTACCTTGTAGAATCCGATGCAGTCACCTCCAGGGTGTTCTGATACATACTTAGACACAGGTAGGTGCTGATACCAGCATGAGAGCTACAACAGACTCCAATGACATTTCATTGTCAAAAGAAAGTCTGGGCACGTTGTTTTCACTAATGGCATTGCTGGTGGTGTAGATGGTCTAGCAGCTTGAGAGGCAGGAACAGAAAATATTATACAGATAAGGTATACAGTATACACATAATCTTTTCTTAACACATTGGACTCATGGATTTCTGTGGTGTGGAGTAAAGCAGTTTTATATTTTAGACAGCAACTGCACAATGTACTAAGTGACAGAGGTAATCGTGAGTTTGTGAATGGCCTTCACTCACTAAGCACCAACAGAGGCACTCTCCCTCTGCCTCTTGAGAAATGTTACCTGCCCTAGTGAACCTTTTGAACCAAAGAGCTTGTACAGCAAGTCTAAGCCGAAGTGCCCAAAAGATGAAAATTCACTTTTATATATCTATTTGTAAGTTTTTTTACCAGAAGAATATCTTATATTTTATATTATATTTATGTATGGTAGATGTTGCACACATCAGAGATTTGATGAGAACTTGATGAGTTTACACTGTGTTGTGTGACAGTGTGTTACTGCTGTTCCTATGTGACACATGGGTTCTGACAGAGGGGAACAGTTTAGGTAAAAGGATATATAACATGTATAATACAGCAAGGCACACTCCCATGTAGGGAATTTCTCACAAAATTTGTGTTATTAGTCTTTAGTTATGTTCATTTATTGTATTTATGTATGTATATACTGTTGCAGCATGTCTTTTGATTCAAACACCATGCCAATAAAGCTTTATTGAATGGAGTAGATAGAATATGTGAGAGCGAGGGGAGGGTGTGCAAAAGAGTGAGCACAAGAAAAGAAAAACTGAAATGGGGTGAAAAGACAGACATAGACGGTGCACCCACGAGGAAGATGTTTTAAGCAGTAGTATTATTTGAGATGAAGGGTGTGATAGAGAAAGAACGATGTGATAAGTACACCAGTGGAAGCTGTTATTGCTGCTAAGGAGAATGATAACATTTCTCTGTAGAGGATTTGTGCATACAGCACCACTCATCTGTCAACTTTATTGGATCACGAGTAAGCCGTGAGATTTCTAAATTATCTTCCTTCACTGGCAACACGACATTACTCTCTTATTACTTTGGTGTCTTGTTGATTTCATTGAGATGTGTCTGGGAAAACAGTTGGCAGTGGTGACACGTGTGGGTTCGGAAGTCAATGTATGGACACACTTGGAGATACACACAGTGGCCTCAGCAGGCTGCCTGCACTCTTCTTCTTCTTCTTCTTCTTCTTCTTCTTCTTCTTCTTCTTCTTCTTCTTCTTCTTCTTCTTCTTCTTCTTCTTCTTCTTCTTCTTCTTCTTCTTCTTCTTCTTCTTCTTCTTCT
>JAVQJL010093406.1:0-34901 GCA_036024295.1 Nannoperca obscura
CCCCCCCCCCCCCCCCCCCCCCCCCCCCCAAACCGGGCAAAAACAAACTCTTTTTGTAGAAGCTGTGTTTATAAAATGGAAGTTGAGGTCTGGAGTAGAGAGTTTTGTTTTAAAAGAAAAAGAGAGAGACACAGAGGCTACACTGTAATGAAGGCTGGGGGTTTATGAAGCGGCTCTGCCAAGAATGTTGTGTTTGCGGACACTGCCACGTTGTACATTCATTACTGTGTGTGTGTGTGGCCTTCTGTACTCTCCAAAACACACGCACGCATACTCACCACTTCGTCTGAGGTGAAGTCGATGAAGCCGGGTAAAATCAGGAAGTCGCTGAAAGACATCAACAGAATGCAAAGTGAGGCACAACTTGGCACATCTGCGGGGTTTAAAAAAGGCGTCCACACAGACGGCATTAAAATACCAACAGTTCCTCGCGTTTAAAGCAACGTGAATAACCAATATTCTGTCAGAAAGTCTGCAAAATACCTCAGAGCAAAGCAGAGGAGTGGCGTTTTCTTACATTATGAGTAGCTTATGGTAAACGGGGTGAATTGAAAAAGCAAGATCGTGATTTGAAAGGACAACTGATGAATACAGAAATCAAAGAACTTCAATGATCCTTTGACATTTAATTAGTCTGTCAAGCCTTCAACTAGGGCGACGCCACAGTTTCGATCTTGCGACCTAGTGTTGGATACTCTTCTATGTCTCTTCGTGGTTCCCAGAATACTGCCGAGCGGCTGCAGACGCCGAGTGTAGCCGTCCTGTACTTGGTAAAAAGCTACAGTGGACCTCTTTCAGCTCTCGGCCTGTATAAACACAATGAGAGGTAGAAGGAGATGAGTGGAGGAGCAGGAGCTAGACACCGGAATGGTGCGTTTGTTTTCCAACCAGAGTCTGTGTGTATTTTGGGGTTTTTGCAGATGGGTGAGAAAAACAGGCAGGAGATGGAAAGATGGGGAGGAATAAAGAGAAGCTCTGTGCGCCGTGTGGACGTAGGCGACACAGGAGGGGAAACTACAGAGTGCACGTGTGTGAAACAGTCAGACTGAGCAGGTGGACATGGCCGCGTCGACATGACAATGGGATTCGAGAGTGAAAGTAGAGAGAGCTGACCTGCTGACAGATCTCTGCTGTCCCAGTGCAGCTGGAGGAAAGGAAGGTCGGGAACTAGATGGGCCGCTGCGAGGGAGGAGTCCTGTTTGTTTGTTCCTCGCTTTAGAGGCCAAAACACCCACAAAAACACCAACAAGCAGGAAGGCCAGCGGGCATTTAGCAGCAGCCACAAACCTCAGCTGCAGCACCTACTGACTCAGGGTCAGCACATCGTGTTAGTTTGAATTGTTTAAAAAAATAAAAATAAAAAACACTGGCTTGGTGATACCTTATTATGGTTTTCATCTGAATGTTAAATAGACAAATGCATGACGCTAACTGGGAGTGTTTTAAAGTACAACCAAAGGACACAACTGGTCTTCCCCTCCTTCTCCTGGGGGGGAAAAGAAAAGAAATAAATAAAAAAGAGAGAGAGAGAAGAGAATCTACAGTACAGTATACCCAAGCCCAAAACATAACATATCATCTGAGGGCGCAACACACTGTAACATGGAGACACAGACACGCGGCTAATGTTGCACTGCAGTTACACCACGGATGGATGTGCTTTGTGTCATAGGTGTAACATCAGCCAGAATATATGCTCCTCTGCGAGCCCCAAGCCCAACCCTGAGGTAATGAACCGAGAGAGACTTGCCCGTAAGGCTGTAGAAAGGTAAGACAGAGTCTATAGTGATTAAATGCTAAGAGTCTGATTTGTGACAACTTGATTACAGGGATGTTTTGTAGATGTGATTTTGTGTCGACATGTATAAAACGCAGTTAACCCCGTCCCCCATCTCTGCCTCTATTCAGGCAAAAACACCGGTGCACAGTCCACTTCTGGGCCATTTCTGCAGCGTCGGTTAAACATGGAGTTCAAAAGTAGATTTGATCAAGAGTGTTCACGATCACACCCGGGACGTGATGCCTGCACCCGGTTGAAGCTCATGGCCGGTTTCTGTCTTCCTGTCTCTCTTTCTCTGGGTGGGTTTACTTTCTTTTCCCTCCAACTAATAAACAGAAACTAAAAATATAATTTTTAGCCGCAATATCCTGCTGAACTGTATTGTTAGATCCAGTACCTGGTGGGAGTTTAGTGTTAATCAGGTCAATGGGGGCGTTTAGATTCAGATACAAGATAAATACACAGGGCGTGTATTTAGAAATGTGAAACCTCTCGAGGCCGTAACCGAGTTATGAAGGGGTTGAGACAGAGGACAACTGGCTCGAAAAGAAGGGATGCAGACTCTTTCATCCCCCCCCCCCCCAACAAATTCCTTCTGCAATCCACATGATGTCAATTCAGGCAAATCATGTGCCAAACGTTCCTCTGGTCGTGATGCACCTCATTACAGCGTGGAGAGGTTATTCGATCACGCTCAAACGCCAGTTACGCTTCTCTGCCCGGCGAGCTTCTGCAACGCAGAAGATTTGGTGGATTAAGCCTTCAGGCTAAGCTTGAATTACTTAGATGGAAATGCAGTTTTGTGGTGCAGGCAGTGATGCAGAATGGACTATAATCTACCATCTGTATCATATAGAATAATACGTCAACCAGTGGGCTTTCAGGGAACGCTGAGAGGGCATCTCAAGCATTGATTGTAGAGGTTGTTGGGACATGCTGCAAACATAGTGAAGAGGCAAAGCACTGTGATGGATTTAGGAGAAGGTTATGGAAAAAAGAAATGCAAGTTAAGAGGAAATGACATACTTGTCAGTGTCCAACAACCACTACATTCTTGTTATTGTGGAAATAGAAAATAAATGGGTGATAAAAAAAAGGATCAATAAAGAAAATCTAGTCATTCATTCTGGTTTGTCAGAGCTGGGTGAGGTTAAGCAAGAGGGGAGAAATGAGAGCTTAATTAGTAGTTTTATCAGGGCAAAAAGAGCGCGAGCTGTTCCGCCACGCATGATGCATCCACAGAACAGGCCGTGCACTGTGCCGGTTAGGTGAAGTTAATGATGCACTTATGTCCACCGGAAGCAAATTTGATCCCCATGACCAAGATCAGGTTGAGCGTTCCAACAAGCCTCCGTTCATCTTCTGCATTCGTGCGCTTTTCGTGACACCAGATTTGAGATTTCGGCATGGTTTTAATCAGTCAAAGTAAAGTTGCTTTTTTTTAAAAATAAATAACAGGACAGTAATTTGCTTCCTCCTCATGAATTCACTATTTGGAGAGACAGAGGATTTGTAACAGCACAGTTTCAAAACAGTTTGAAGAGGACTGTTTTACTCACTTGTAAGTCAACCCATCTCCTTTAGAGCATAGCTCTTCAGCCGTATGACCATCGGAGACAACGCACTGTTGGTCAGATCTGCTGGTTCAAAACGTGTTGGCCATTACAAAGCACTGCTGCGTACATTTCAACCACCATTGCGCGAAGGTGAGGTTTTAAAATGAAGGAGACCTTACTTTGAATGAATTTCATTACTTTACTAGGATTTTCAGGGGGGGAGGGGGACGAATCAAAAGCTTGTGATGCAGGGAAACTTACTTGTACGTGAGGCCATCTCCGACCGAGAAGAGCTGCTGAGCTGAGAGTCCATCTTCTGGGACGTAGCCGGTACCACCGCTGATTAAGTAATCGGCCATGCTGCCAAATGATACAGAGATAAAGACAGATGAAGGTGTTTATCTAAAGACAGTAAAAGGATGCTCAGAGCTTCCGTGACCTTCTCACAGGAAGACATAAACCATAGCAACATCAACATCCCCCCCGCCCAGCCTCAAGTCAGGTGGAAGACGCATCCGCTTCCTCTGCTTGCAAAACAAAATCCACTAATAATGCAATAATAACCGTGTGACAATGCTGTACACATGTAATAGACTTCGTTTCTATGACTACTGTGCGACATCCAGGAGGTAGAACAACGTTATATAACATAAAGTCACACATAAAAGTACCACAAAGGCGTAACACGGGACTATATGACTAGTATCATTTTGTGCTGGGACATAGACGCGACACATTAAAGCCATTTTTATAAAATATGAACACTTTCCAAACACAAAACGAGCGAATAAGGCAAATAACAACAGTGCAGTAACGTCAGTCCGCACACGACCGCCTGAGAGGCACAACATGGCCGGGTGACCCACTAACATTTAACTGAACCACTGTGGCTGATCCTGCACTACTCGTTCGGTTTTTTAAAAGAAAAAAATGTGGATACCAGTAACGTAAAAGCATATTAATTCCAACATTGTCCAAAGAATGACACAATATCCTCATCATAGCTTACTATGTAAAGTCTAACGTTAGTTCCCGGCCTGGTGACCTACATTATATCACGAGCGGCAGGCGAACATTAGATGCTCGCGCCGCTTCAGAACCGTCTTCGCGGTTTAAACAGTTGAGCGGAAACGCAGCATCCTTTCTACAATAATATCCATGCTAGTTTCCATGTTAGCCCCATCAATCCATACCTGACTAACCATCACTGTGTTTTGGAAACAGACGTATCAACCAAGCAGGACTTAGTCAATAACATTTTTTTTCATTTTTAAAATTGGTTTACATTTCTAGTCAGCTCTCATTGCGGTCTAGCAAACCTTAGTGTATTTAGAGGAATAATGTGGCAATAGCAGTTAAACCAAAAGGAAAAGTTGACATTTTATTACACTTATTGGTGGGTTGAGAGTTAAATGCATGCCGAATTGAAGAGCGACTTATTTTATGTACTAGAGGATCTAAAAATGTTTTCTAACCTATATAACGCCTTATTTAGAACAGAGGCAACACTATTTTGGCAGAGTTTTGAAGCGAGTCCGGCGTTGCCTTCAGACGCAAGTCGGGCTTCGTGCCAGACGAATGGGTGTGCATGCAGATTGATATGACTAGCATATCTATATCTAACATTTTCAGAAAAGCAAAGGAGACGGTATGTACTTTCATCCTATTTAAGCCGTCACTTGTTTTCACAGCGATAGCGTTCAGAGGCTAGCTACAAACATAATGTCGCTAACGTTGCAATACAATATTGATGTAACGCTAACGTAACACCAATAAAACGTATATCAGCATAAACAAGTAGGTAAAATCTACCACATCGACGCTCTTATAAAACTGCCCAAACTGGTGTAGATGTGTTAATAATCCACTAATATGCATGAGACTGAACTTTTGGCAGACCAGACATGAGCCGCCGCGTCCAGACTAACGTTACGTTACACTTGCAGACATGTGGGAGAAACCGTTAGCATTTAGCATTAGCGGCTTGGTTATTTTGGTTACGGAGAACGCTCCCGACACTTTAAAGCCAGCCTTTCCACTCTTAAACAGCTAACCAAGTGTTTTAAACCGTGCAGCTTCTTAGCTAGCGCAAACCCCGACATCCTTTGCATAGACCGAGTAACGTTAGCTAGCTAACTACCTTATGGAGCTGATGCCCACGTTGACCAAAGGGAAGCAACTTTCCAGATGTGAATCTACACAGAAGTCAGGCTAAAACTAAAGCGCTGGTAGGCACAGTAATCCCTTCTACCTCGCAGAACAAACTCGCTGGAAAACGCTGGTCGTTTGTGGCTCCAAGATGTAAAAGTACGGGTCAGCAGTAAAGTGAATCAGAAGTGATTGCCTGTCGCAGCAGACAGTGCGTGTTGGTGTTATGTACCACCGGCGTCACGTCCCCTCTCCTCCTCGCAGAGGCGTGTTTAACCCTCTGCATGTTGCTGCTGTGAAACCAGGACCAACCGTGGAACAAAAAGGGTACAACACGAGTGGTTCACGTGAGAGTTTTAGTACTGATGGCAGAACGGCTATCAGAGCTGCCAGATTTGCTAATGGGCCATGCGTGGACACTTAGCATTGGCAGTTTTAGGAGCTGCTTTTATCAGAAGTGGAAAGTTAATGTACTGTACTTAGGCTACAGTTTTGTGGTACTCTACTTGATTGCTTCCATAATGCTTCTTTATCCTTCCACTACGCTTTCAAAGGGAATTATTGTAGGCCTAATATTTACTTCACTACACATGTAAGTCTTAATTACACATTTTCATATTAAGATTCTACATAGCAGCCATATTGTCAACCTTTATTCACATGATAGCAGTCACAAGAAGTGTGCAGAGAAGCTACGTGTAACAGACTGTAGCTCAGGCTGGTTATGCTGTCTTAAGTAAAAGAGATATGTGGCAGTTTCTCACGCATCGTTCCTTATTGTTGCGTTAGGAAACACAAAATCTTGATGTGGATCAAATTCAGTGTCTCTTTTTTTGTTCCAGTACCTTGCAATATACAGTGGAAAAGTGGGTGTACTGCCTCATAAATTGTGCGTCCCAAACATTATAGCGTGTTGTACTGTTTACACTCACTTGTTGGGGAAACAAAAGCAAGTTCAGCCAGAGAAAGCAGCACTGCTGGTTACTGTGAAATGTAATGAGTTAAGTGTACATTTCTGAGAAGTCGTCTATTCAGATGAATGTAAAAAAGGATTACCACAAATGGCTGAGTGAAGACCCATGCTTATGGAATATACTGGTTGCACAGTCGCTTCACTTTCTGGCAAAGAGAAGTGACATAAAACTGCACATACAGACGCTCGCTGTCTCTTTCGTGCACACGTGCACGTTACTTGGCAGAATGTCAGTGTGCAGCTCTTGTCGCCGAGCTGTCCGCAGCATAACGGGCTGGCATGACTCGCTGACAGAAAATCAGTGTTCCTTTCTCCCAACTAAAACTATGACCGTCAGTATCTTTTATCGCCTCTTCTACAGCTTCACGGAGCCGAGGATCAGAACAGAATCTTTCACTACCGACAAAGGCTCTGTCGTGTGTGCTGCCAAAGACGAAGTGGCATCATTATAGTTTCACATTTATGACTTTAGCTACATCAAGAGCCATTTACACATGAAGTGCAAGCAGTCAAGTCCAGTTTGTCTCCTGGCAGAAGTACAATCACTTTACACAAGCCAAATATATGGATAATATTGTGTTGGGTGTGTAATGGGGCGGCTGAAGGTGGCATAATAAAACAATTGCAAATCCCTCAGTCAGAAGTTGATGAGGAGTGCGCCTTTGTATTTAGTTAGTTAACTCTGGTAGGGAATATGTCAGCCATGTTTGTGTGACATAAGAGCACGTTTATTTAAGTTGAACCTACAGAGTATCGTTTACAGATGCATAGCACATCTAGTTCAGTAGTACTATTCATGAGGCTGGTATTTCCGGTCATAATGTATCATCAGTAGTATATTGATTCTTTTTTGCAAAGATGTTTCACTGCCACTACATTTCAGATATTGAACACTACAGAGAACCAGTGTTCCCTGTAACCCAATCCGCTTCGCAGTCCTCTCTTGTTCTATATTAATCTTAACTTGCTGGATATGTCTGCCAAGGTGACTCAGGGGATCTGTTTCCTCCTCTGTGTTTGTGTCAAATTAAATATGGGTCATTGCAGATATGGGTCAGTGGTTCCTTTATGCACTGTAGCTATTCTGAGCAGTTGATTCAGCCTTGTTTATCCTCCCTGCTGCACGCTGCTCACTCCTGCCTTGATGTTGCATCGCAGAATTATTGGCGTGCTCAAAGGTCAGAAGGGCCACCTTAAAAATAGCACCTGAAAACTTAATATAGGCCATTGTTTGTTGTTTAAGCATCTGCTCATATGCCCAAAGCATTATCGACAGGGCCTTCAAACAACTCCGAAACGAAGTGTATCATCCAAATCAAGGAGTTTAACTTCAAGAGAATTTGTATACTGATCTAAATACAAGCGTGTGTGGACATGTAAACTGACCCGACAGCATAAAGTTCATTTACATGTGCAGCCTTGTGCAGGCACAGGCAGCGCAAGTAAAGCATGAAAGCTAGAGGACTGACATCACATTAAACTTTTATTTCACTTTTATCAGATATCGAACGCTTGAACATGTGTCTTTTTAGACTGATCATCTATCTGGAAATCCTGGAAAAAGGTTTTGGCCAATTTTTGCATAACTCTCACACTTGCTGGTACGAAAATAATTCTGCAGCAGACAAACCTGCAATAACAAGTGGCTGCAAAAACCTTTTTTTCTGACACATTCTGTGAAGACAATAAAACAAAATAGATGTATTTTAAACAAGATAGTGTTTGAGTTATACCTGAAGGTGTCTCAGTCTCCATATACTTTCCCGGCAACTCACCTCTCTGGACCTAAACCGGCCTGGATGCGTGTGGCACTGTATCGCTGGGCTGCAGTTTCATGTCCATGGCCATGTGAGGTTTGCCGGACGTAATGTTCACCTTCCCGGGGCGAAACATTGGTACGCGAGGGCTGAGTGTCTCCCACTATTCTCCGATAATCCACCTGCTGGCTCTCCCTCGCTCCTTCTGCACCAAAGTGCTCATAACCATACCCCTCCATCGACCATCCAAGGTCAGTCTCTGAATCCAGCGACCCTCTAGCCTTGCTTTGCAGCTTCTCAACAGTTGCTTTTTACAGACTTTACTTTATAATCCAAGCCTGGTTAAAGTTAAGGAGTTACAATTTGCAAAACAAATGCAAACTCTCTATTTGTTTTCAATATTCTTATCTGAATTCCAGCGTCTGCTCTATTCACTCTCCTGCTGCCTCGCAGAGTAGATATGGTGCTGGATAGATGTTCCCGCGGAGAGAAAAACAGAAGAAGAAAAAAGTCCTGTGTCAGGCAACTCCGCCTGCCCCTGTGCAGGATGCACCTGCCTACGACGAGGCCCCAGCCACCTCTAGGCGTGTCAGTGGAGGGCGTCACCTAGGAGATTCTCCCATTGAGAGGGTGTCGCCGTGGAAATGATGCCAGCAGCAGCGCGTTGTTGTGGACAGGCTGTTGTGCTGATCACTTCGACATGTTGGAGGAGATTTTCTGTCATGAAGGCAGCGGATGATGGAAAAGGGCAGATGAGCGCAGAACAGCCCCGTGCTGTACTTATACGTGGGATGAAGAAGTCGTTGCCCCGAGCGGTCCTCTACAGGTTGAATGGAGTGAGTGGTACTGTCCTGCTGAGTGCTCCATGAAGCTCTCTCTATGTCTTGCAGCCTCTCTATGTACGGGTTAATCCTGCTTTCTATCAGTGGCCACAAAGAGGATTTCAGAATTAGAATGACCGGAGATGAGCTCTGCAAAGAGAGCAGCACTTTTTTACAGCACAAACAGCAAAATCATCCTGGCGGTGCGTTCTTTTTATTTGTCTCAGCTCTACTAACCAAAAACCAAAAACATACAGCAAACATAGCATTTCTGGGTATATTTAGGACAGGGAGAGCGTTTTCTACGACTCCAGGATGCACCAGGACCCACGAGTGTGATTTTGTGTTGCGTCTTGTGCTTTGTTCAGGCCTCACAGAAAAGTTTGTTTTTTTCAATCCACAGCATGAGTAAAACTGAGGTTAAACCAAATGAGTCTGCATGAAAAAAAGCTCTGGCCCTCCTCCGCTTCCTAAAAAAGTCAGAGGCCGAGGTTAGACCCACAATCTAGCAATCAAGCATGCTCTTACATACAGCACCGCCCCTTTCACGTGTCAAACGTGTTCTTTCTGACATCAGAAAAAGGTGGAAACTCTTTTATTGAAGTGTCAACTCATCCATTGTTCTTTTGGTTTTGCGTGGAACTGTGGTACAGTTGAGCCAGCTGAAAGGATTCCCCTCCATGCATACACACACACACACGTGGGCTGTCACTCTTCTCGAAGGGATCACCTCCAGGTGACTGACTGTTTGTGACAGTTGGTGAGACGTTAAGATGGAAAATCCTCTTAGCCTGTCCTCCGAGGTTTAGTAAGTTCCACACTTACAACTCACATTCATCGTTAACACATGGTAACGGAAACAGCCACATGACGAAGATAACAAACCAGGAAAGTGACTTTTAGCGCCAAGGGAATATACACATTTGTAATCTGAATGGATTGGCGAGATGAGAGTCGACTGTAGTAACTTAAAATCATGTGATTTATGGCGTTGAGGGGTTCGTGTCTCACGCAGAAAAGATGAAATGTCCTTAGGTTTTGCACGGTTACTCCTCTCATTCAATTCTCAGTCATGTGCACTTGTGGACACTCATTGACTGGCTCAGTCAAATCAGAGTCATAAGATTTAACACATGGGTAACCATTCCCAACAAAAGAGTACTCCTTGTGTGTGTGTGTGTGTGTGTGTGTGTGTGTCACTAAAGACATCATCTGTCAGATGATCTGAATGTACGGTAGAGCTCGAATTCATTTCACGTCACATTACTTTGATACAACAACACACTCTTTTTATCCACTAAACAAGAACAGCAGCTAAGAAACTGAAATAAATGGTCTCCATTTCTATCATTTGATGTCAGAATTAAAGTGATAGTGAAAACTGTTATTTACACGTTTTATTTTACTGTAACTGCTGCAGTCGTTGTTTTGTGTCATCTCATTTTAGAAATATATACATTTATTCGTTCATTAAGAGAATTGTACAGTATTTGGAGAAACAGAATAACAATATTTAAATCGAACTCTTTAAGTCGAACTAGAGTGATGTGCCTGTGGAGAAAGCTTTCTAAAGACGGAGAAAGTAAAAGGACATCCTGAGTTACAACCAAAAATATACAGGGCAAATATTTGCAGATGTGCCACTGCCACCTACCATCCTCTGAACACCATGTTCCCTGTCACTAACCATTAGCTAAAACACACTAAACACTGTACATGGTGGCTTCCTTATATTCCCAAAGAACAGCCAGTACTCCAGTGCTTGTAGTAATTTGATTTAACTATGTAAAGTCCAGGGCCCCTCGTTGCATCAGTGAGGGCCAGATGTAGCAGCACGGACCTGCAGCACAGTCACTCCCAAAGAAAGAAAGTAATAGTAATGCAACTTAAAGATAATAGAACGTAACTGTTGACAACACATCATATGAATTATACGTCAGTGAAAAGGTCAAATTAAAGTGAGGGTGGGTGGCAAAGATATTTTAGACGGCTGGATGCTGCCGTGGTTTTGGGTGTGGTGCCGCATGTCTACAGAGGGCATTTTGAGTTGTCAAACCAGAAAAGCAGTGGCACTAATATTGTCAATGATGGCTGTGTTCCATTTAAGTGTCCTGGAAAAACCATGACTACGGTGGCCCTAAGTGTTCAAGTTAAGAAAACACATACGCAAGTAGACAAAACACACGCAAATTAAAAAAACATCATCCATTTGACAACACATGCGCTTCATTTAAAAAATCACGTCAAGAATACACACAAACCTGTTGCAAACACAGACGAACACAACCAAATACCCAGTTTGACTCGTTGACACTAAAAGTAATTAAATGAGTGATGGCTGAATACCATTTAGCTGCTCCAGTTTCAGGGTCCCGGTATTGTGCATGTTGGCTCCCTGTTATGGTTCACTGGAAGACTTGAATAGAACAGAGCCATTGCTAATGTTATTAGTAACACCTATTTAGATACATTAAAAAATTATAAGACTAAATAGGAACAGTATTCTGAAGTCTAGTTGCTCAGTGTATTACATTTGACCTCTTGCTAAAATGTAGTGATGAAAGACGACTCTCCAAGCCTGAAGGCATGAGACTTAACTGTAATACATTGACATCTAGTGGGTGCAATGTTTTATTGCACCATTCTCATTTTCTGAGTCAGGTGTTTCTTTAGTTCTTCAGGTGTACCACAATGTCTTTATCAACTCTAGTCGCGCAGAAAGAAAATCAGAACTGTTTCTAGTCCTTGGACAGCAACTGTGAAATACTACAAGTGACTGCTACATTAATTGCATAGTGTTATTTGTTCGTTCTGAGTCAGCCACATACAATAAATCACCACAATGTGGTCCTTCCTTCACTTTTAATGATCACCTGATAAGAGTTGGGGTGTGAGTTTCCTGTGATTCATAGTCTTGTGTTTTCCTTCTGTCTCATTGTTTGCCCTATCTCACTGCCTTTCACTTTTTCTACAGCGGCGAGTTCAGTCAAAAGCAGCCAATTATAAAATCAAATGAAACATACCATTGTTTCTTAAGGGGAGTCAGCTGTTTAAAGTCCAGGCAGTGAAATGAAAAACAAAAGGATTTTATGTGTTTCGCGTAGATGAGTAATCTGAACTTTTGGCTGCCTGTCAAGTCGCTGCTGTGGGAGAAGAAATTGTCAGTTTGTGAAAAGTGCAGAGTATCAACTTGGAGTCCCAGACTCTAAAAGCTGGTTACACAACTTAATGCTATTTTTAACCTCAGGAAATCATAGGATGTGATTCTCTAGAAAGGAACCATTTTAATGTTCCAACAAAGCAGGCTTGCCTGAGTAATACGTCGCAGCATTATCAACTGGTTTGACTGATATCTTATAGTAATATTGCTCTGAAGGTTTCATATGTGCCAGATTTTGGACTAAAACAGTTTAAACTCAGTTATACTCTCACATCAAATGTTTGGTGTTAATGTAATTGTTACATGTGTGCTATTATGCTCCCAGTGAACTGTACTAATTGCTCTCTGCGCTGGAGTTTCCTCAAGAACTGTGCCAAGCCTCGGTGAAATCAAGTGAAATCATGACTGTTAAAAGATAAAACGGCCCTGCTCTTTTGGTTTGCTCATTCTTCTGAATGGGGAACTTCCCAGTGAAAGCCTGTCATCTCGGCTCTGGCACATACATTAACTGGAAATCCCTCTCTATTTATTTTTCCTGACAAATGGTCTTCTAAGAAGTTTATACAGTGTTAGGAACAGGTCTGCCCAAGCCCATCAAGGTATGTAGTTGAGTGAATGTGTGTGTGTGTGTGTGGTGAAAAGTCTGAGTACAGCGTCTGACTTAATGCTCCCTCAATCTTTTGCGTTGAGTCAGTGAGAATATTCTTCAAACACGTTGCTCAACAGTCAACACTTTCTGTGTCATCTTTCTGTGTCATTGTTAATCTAACCGTTCAAATAAAGACCTCACTGTTTGATGGCCACGATAAGAAAGTGTTTCAAATCATCTTCAACTCTTTATCCTCTTGTCTGTCAAAGAACATAAAAGAAAATCCGCGACTGAAATATCTCAACAATGATTGGATAGAATGCCATAAAATTTTGTACAGACATTCATTGTCCCCAGAGGATTAATTAAAAACATTGGTCCCTTAAAAGCGTACTCCACTGTTTTAGCATCCTATAATAATAGTCGGACTTTTGATGAACAGTTAGAAAAAAAAGGTGAAATCAAAATTGATACAGAAGAACCAGAGATATCATCTTTTTTATTCCATGCATGGTTCTTCTTTGGTCAAAACATGGCGCCTGCGTTAATAATGAAACTGCCTTATGTGACATCACTTGAGGCAATTTTATTATTAGATTTCCATGGCTGCTTGTTTCTGGTTAGTAATCTGGACAGCGGAAACTTACATTCTACAATTTAAAAAAACAAAAAATAAGCTATAACATTGTGTTTTTTTTAATAGGTTATATTGAATGTATTTAACTTCTTTTAGGCTAAATAAATCGATAAATGTTCAATATTTCCAGTATTGCGCATTATTGGCTTGAAAACAGGCTTTTGGGACACAAAATCTACAGGAAATACTTGCTGGTCACCTGACAGTCTTATTTCCTGATATTTTTCCTCAGGTGTCCTTGTCTATGATTTTAATACAGCAAAAAGAAAAACAAAGAAAGAAAAAAGCACAAACTAAAGTACTAAAGTACAAAAACCAAACAATGAAAGTGTATCTAACTCGTTTGCTGCCGCTGGGAAACCCCTGAACTCTCCTCGGGTCATCTTCCAATCTACAGTACGAACAAGTCAGGAAGCTGCTGCGGTTTAAAACGTGATGTCACTGTTGCGCACAACCACTCCGCGCTGCTTCACGCGCAGCTCACACAGCAGCGGGGCAGCGAGGCAGGCGGCTTCACTGGGATGAAGAAGAGCAGCCTGTAGGAGAGAAAGAGAAACCCCCCCCCGCCTGTGCTGATTACTACCCGACAAACACCTGGGGATCTCTGCGGGACGGTTGGAAACGACTTCAGGCTCCGCAGACACGAGAGGAAGAGAAAGAAGAGAGACGGCGCGGATCAGCCGAGCCTCCGGTACGTTATTATACCAACGCAACAATGCGTCCTTTAAAAGGAAACCCTGGTTAAAGAAGCCGAGATTCGTGGTTGTTCTCGCGGTGTGATATCTGGGTTTCGGCGTTTCCAAAGCCACGTGCTCGCGCACTGTTTGGCTGCTGCCCTAAACTTCCTTTCTTCAACTCCTGCATTTGAGTTTCCTCAAATTTGCCAACACAGCAAAGTTCAGAACGTAGATAAAAACACTTAAAAATACCTATTTTAACAAATGTAGTGTTTAGTGGCTGTTGTTTCAGACGATGAAGCGTCATAGAGTCCTAGATGTTATAATGAAGGTGGGACAAACAATATAATCGTAGGCTGTGCGTTACGTTAACATTCAAATGAACATCTTCTACTGAACCGCGATTTCTTTGTTGTATGAGGTTGTTTTGAGTTGCTAATCATAAATCCGATGTTTCCAACCGCCTGTAAATGCACCAATAGCTTGATTCTTCCTGTTGATGATGTCGAGCTTCCTTGATGATACGTGTTCTCCAAACATGTCATTTCTACTTAACCCTCTTCCAGTCCCTGTACTGAAATGCATTGTGCACTGCAATAATTAATTAGAACAGAGAACTCTAACTAATCTTTTAAACCTTTTCTTTTGCAGGCAGTTGCCCTCTACAATGGGAGCCATGGTGACAGCAGTCCTAAAGATGTATTTTATTGGGACGGCGCTGAGTGTCCTCGCAGTCTTGTATGGAATAGTGGATTCCTTCGGTGGTCTGATGTACGTCCAGGACCGGCACTACATTTTGGAGCCGGACCACCAGACGCAGAGGCAAGTCCACAATAACAACCACCGGAGAGGCTCGTCTGTGACTAAAAACATCGGCTCATAAGGGGAACGTGTCGAGTGAACGGCTGCTGGATGCTGTAGCAATGGATCAACGGACTTCATAACCACTGGAGATAAAAAAAAACTGCTTCCATTGCTGACTTGATTGGAATGTCTAACGTGTTGGAGGTGATCTGCGCTGTGGAAAAGCTCTGCACTAGATGGTTTGTTATGGATTCATAATCCCACAGCGCGCCTCTGTTTGCTTTGTACCGCGGTCTGCGCTGATAGCATCTCCAAATCTGACGACAAAATGTAACCGCACTACTGAACGATGATTTGCACTAGACATGAGGAAAGTTTTGTCTTGTGAGGTCCATGAGTTTGTTTTTAATACTTTTTTTTAAATTAAAGGATTGAAACTGTATTTGAAGTGTTGTAGGAAACCAAAGTCATAGTGGAAAGTTTAATGTTGGAAGCCAGGCTGACTCTTAAGTATCAAACGTGAAAAATACTGGAGCAATTTCAACAGGAATGTAGGAACTGAAAGTTGATCCAACAGTGCGTCGCATTATTGCAAAAGTGCTCTACCACCCCTCTGACTTCACTTTAAAATGGTCAAACTTTGATAAAACATATTACTTTACCAAACAATACTGTAAAATTTGAAGTGTGTAATTGTGCAGTACAAGTTGTCAAGTTTCTTTGATTTGATTCCACTGATACCACGTAATGGCTCACTGGGATTTATAATACCATAACAGCAACGCGTCCCAACACAGCCCTGAGAGAGGCAATTGAAATTCTCTTCAAATGTCTTTGCTGATTGTGCAACAGGGGCTGTGAGGGTGCAGTCTGGACTCCATGTTCCTCTGGGCTATGAGTATGTATTAACGAATCTAGTGATTGCTCAATGAGAAGAAGCCCCGTCAGTGACGTCTGGATCTCTGCAGCATTTTGTTTTTGCCTCTTGTAGCGCAGTGGTTTGGTTTTTTGGGTCAGCCACTGTGTGGTTCTTCATTCTCGTTTCTCTCATCTGACATGAAACAATCTGAATCGTGGCAGTGCAGCTGCACTCGCTGGTGACTCAGAGCACCATTGTTAACTCTGCCAAAACAAATTCTGTCGTTTCCTAGTTAAAACCTGGAAGAAACCTGAACAGTTTACTCAACCAGTGAGTGTGCGCTAATTAACTTATGGGTGAAGCAATCGATGAGCTTAATAAAATGAAACCATGTAGTTGGTGACCTCGATCATCATATGAGCCAACGTGAATGCTAATTGTACTTGAAATGTGCTCGCGTGTAAAAACGTGTTTATCACATAAATACAAACTCTGCTGTTTGTCAGCGTTCACTCTGCTTGGTTTGCCCTGCTGTTGCTATGTTTCCTGTCTCCAGAGCTGCGGGGCAGTACAGTCAGCGGCACTGGACACACCTGGTGTAAAGACTCGAGCGGTCCATTAGACCTCCCACGCACATCTGCCTTGTGGTTTCTGTTCCGTTTTCTGTCTTTACAACGAAAGACCTACGCAGCACATTTCCACTTATCCTCAAACTGCTGTCTTTCATTTTGATTAATCTGTAAATAAATGATGATGTTGAATATCCACGTGTCTCCCCTTTTTGTGCCGGTCTGTGTTTCAAAGCAACACATGCATCCTGCCAAAGCCCCTATTTGGCGGCACTAGTGTTTGTCAGTGCTTTCCAAATCTTTTACAGATGACGCCTACAAAGATATTACGTTTATATGAAAGTCAGATGCCTAGATCAAACTGAGGGTATTATGGGAAGTGTAGGAATTAGAAATATTTTAGCTGTAAAGGACTATGTTTGGGATTTGGCTTTATAAGCTTGTTGTGGAGTTTTTGTGCACGTAAGTTGCCAAAAGACTAAAACTAAACAGACAAAATCGTTAATCCTCCATTAAGCCCTCCCCGTGTGGACGTTTTTCTTTGTCCTCTGTTCCCAGTCTTCCCTCTGTCCCCAGGACAAGGAGGTGTACCAGCTTGCTTTAAAGCATTTTCACAATCAGGGGTTACAGTGGTAAGAACCGCACGTATGCACACACACACAGACTAGTCATCTGAGGTGAGGCATTACAGGACCATTTTCTTTTATGTTTTCTTGCAACACAAAGCCTCAAAGATTTCACAGTAGCAGTTTTCTACTTGGCTGATTTTAGCTTAATCTTTATGAGCGGTTTCATCCAGCCATCATGTAAGCAACAAAACCAATAGGTTATAATTAGTGATGTACTTTTGTCTCCAATTGGATCTCATGTAAACATCTGGATACGATTTAAATGTAAAGCATTAACGTGCTGAAGGACAAAGAAACTTTATTCCAGCTTAAAGGGTAAAAAACATAAATGAGCTTTATTGCTCGGGTGTTCTCTTCCTCCTCCTCCTGTAAACATTCAAAAGAGGCTGCAGTTCTTTGATGACTAGCTTGACTGTAGTGATAAAAATCAGTGTATCAAGTAATACATCAAAACTTATTTGGATCAGAATATTACTAGATTAAAAAAAACACCACCTAGGGTATATATGAGTATAAAATGACATTTAAAATCAAGGGAAATGTTGAAAACGTTATCAATAGCCCCGAGGTTGTGCACACTCAGAGTTCACAGAAGACATTACAAAACATATGGCGAAACACTGTAGGGCTTTTAGTAAAAACATTTTGTAATCATAAGTTGCACGTGAACAACGCTTTAAAAGGTACGGTACAGATCAACCATCAGGGTGGAGAATACAACAACCACGCAGGCCGCGAGGAAAACCTGTGATCAATCTCCCGGCGGGACAATTAATCGACTGTTGTGTATATTCACTGGGGAATGGCGTTCCTGTTGCACCAAACAGCTGGAAGGACTTCGGTGTTGATGTGGATAATAAGCTTCAACAGTCAAAACAAATGAACACAGAGACCAGTAGATTATATCTCTGGTGTGACCCAGCAAGACACAGACAAAGAGACATTCATATATCTTTTTCTCAGATTTGTTAAATCATTTCTTTCATCTGAGTAGCTGTTATGTAGCAACATAGAAACCATTAGTTGTGTTTCTTTTTTTCAGTGTTTTCAGTAAATGCCATAAGCCTCACAGCGAGTGCTGTTCAGAAAGTCACGTTTTGGGCACATCCCAAATCCTGATGTTTAAATAGTTTAGGATAAAAACATGCAACTTATTAACACACTACAAGTACACTAACATTGTCATTTCCACATGTTTTGCTAAGCAAAGTATTTCAGCAAAGTATTATAGCCTACAAAAGGTCTATTGAAGACTGAAGGTCAAACTGGGTGGAAGATTGAACAGACTTTGGTATCATGCTGTGTTGATTCTGATGATGTTCTCCACATGTACATCAGTGTAAATCCGCGTGGTTTATTGTGGTGCACACCTCCTTCTTCTGTCTTTGTGCAGAGTTGTGCAAACCAATGATTTCCACTATTACTCTCGATCACTGGATCCTTATAAACTCCAAAACGTTCAACATAATGATTTCTGTTAAAAGCTCATTTGTGTGGGAGCCTGGCGTGCCACGACGCCCTCTTGCGTTCAGCTGTGCTCACTGCAAACGGCAGCAGGGAGACAAGTTGTCTGCATAAAAGCCTGCTTCCTCTTTCAAAAAAAACTTCTCCATTGTGCATTGCTCCCATAGTCTACGGACAACCGGTCACACTGAATCCTGAACTCTTCTTTCTTGCATCGGTTGCCACTGGCCACAAGGTGCGTTCCCATCAGGCAGACACACTGAAATGTAAATCCTCCCTGCAGCTCAGGTCACCTGGATGCGGGCAGAAACACCTGCTGGCGCAGCACGCACCTCTTCACGCAGCTCTGTTTATGTTAATGACCCGTCCGAGCACGTCCCACCCCCACATGCCTTTACAGCGCAGCACTCATCTACAGGCAGTCTCGGCGGGCATCTCGTTCCCTGGCGTTCACATTTCTAGTGAGGTCATTTCATCGCATCATCGGACATGATATGGAGGCTTGTGGCCCTCGGTGGGGTGTACGTCCTTCTTCTGGGTGCTGAAGGCAGGGAGAGGACGGTGACCTTTCAGCGGACTCAGCAGGATGGAAGCCAGGGCCAAGCGCAGGCGCGCCCCAGGAGGGATATCAGCGGCTCCTTCGGCAACCCCAGGCCCCCTCACGGGCCTCCCTTCACCTCCTGCCGGACCCCACTCACCCCCGCCGAGAACAAGGTTCTGAATGACAACACACATGAGGTGAGGTGTGTTTGAGTTATGTGACATTGTTCTAACGCGTTGGATGAATAGGCAGTAGCAATGTCCATCAAACAAGTCATGTAATCTGTACAATCTTGCAGTTATGAGTTTAATTAAAAAAAGAAAAATGACACAGATTCCCTACACTGATAAAGTTGTTTCTAGGACAGAAAATTAGATTTTTCTTGCTTTATTTGCATTGATGTTTATTAAAAAACACAATACACAAGTGAAACTACAATAGGAACAAGTGGAAATATGACACACACACACACAAAAAAAAAGATTTTAAGCATGATTGTGAGACAAAATGACCTTTGTGCAAACTGATGGACTAGCTACCAGTGTTTTGTATCATGTTTATCAGTCCATTACATCCATTTGGCAAGCAGTGTTGGAGGAACTGGAAATTGGTTGTGTAAATGCGGTTTAGTTCATTTGAGTTTTTTTTACTTCAGAGGTGATGCTGTCATGTCTGTGAGTATGTCTTCTCTCTTTCTCCTAGACAGGGTTTAACGGCGATGACGGCTCCTATGTGATTCTGACATGGGTGGGCGATGGTACAGGAGTGAGTATCTTAGTATTACTGCAGTATCTCAAAGTCAGATCATCACCACAACACAACAGAAACACTTGGGACTATTCAGACTTTATACTGTGAATGCAGTTTTATTATTTCAACTTCACATTTTTTGGCAAATATTATATATATATATATATATATATATATATATATATATATATAATTTTTTTTTTTTACCTTACTTTTCTTTAAAAAAATGTCTAAAATATATAATTGTGAAACACACTGAAGTTATACATACAACTACTCAAATGGAAACTGATTGGGTTCACCAGATTCAGAAACTACAATCTACATTTTTACCGCCCTTGTGTTTCCCAGGTCGTCCTGGTGCTGTCAACATTTAGTGCTCCGATAGATACTTTCCTAGAAGGAGGCTCCTCACGACTTTATCGAAGGTGAGCTATTGTCTGATATATTACAAAAAATTGCAGCACATCCATCCCCCAGTGAGTAGAACTCAGAACACACAGTAAAAAAGTTATTTTCTCTCTCATCAGCACCGATTACGGAAAGTCCTTCCATGAAATTTCCCATCGGATCAACAACACCTTCATAAGGCAGGAGTTTGGAGTCAGTGTTGGCCCGGGGAGCTCTGTAAGTTATCAGTATGGCACCCACTGTGTGGAGTGTGAGCAGTTAGAGTTTCAGTTGGGGAAATGTGTGATGTTGCCCCACACAAGTGTGAAGACATCTCGCCTGTCGCTCCGCTGTTTGTCCTCACTGTCAAACCACTTTTTTTTTTGCTTCTTTCCTCACAGTGTGGTAGCTGACATGTTCAAAAACACACCCACAGAAATGCATTGACGCATGCAAAGCAACATCTTCACTGTTGCACGTGTTTTTAGCTCGTGAAACAAGGAACACAAGCAACAGTTTAGGGATTTTTTAGGTCGGAGTTCTGCACAGATTCAGCATCTTTTTCAAAATGTGAAGCGCGTAAACAATGGGATTTTTATATTTTCTTCTTGTTGACTTCTGTTTGGAAATCTGTCATCACCCCTGCCAACTCTCCATCTCAGGTCAGCTTCTAATTGATTGTAACTGACAGGTGATACTGACAGCAGACATACCGGTGTTGGAGAACCGAGGCGGGATCATCTTCACCTCCACGGATGCTGGCGCGACCTTCAAGTTCATCCAGCTGCCCTTCCACCTGGCTCAGCCAATCACCTACCACTTCCTCAACCCCGACTACCTTGTGGCCCTCAGCATTGATGTGAGTCACACTGGTAACCGCTTCCTTTCGGCCCCTTTAAAGTTTGTTTCTCTGTTATTCATTTAAATTTTCATTGTCAAGGTCACACACACAAACACATCAAGCACACGCCTTAAAGTAAAGGCAAACGTTCCTCTGTTCCTTCCTGCAGGGCGGTCTGTGGCTCTCTCTGGACTTTGGCGCCAAGTGGACAAAAGTTCACGATGGAGTGCATTCTTTCTCATGGTGAGAATAAACAGGAAATAAAACCACACATGCACAACAAGCACATGTTAGATCAACCACATATTTTGTAAAGCTGTAGGCCAGGAATATGAACCAAATCGCGGAAACATCATGACACAATATTGCAATTTTACTTGAATCTCTTGCAAATTGCTTTGAATGAATTCAAATGATTTGATTATGCAATATGTTTTGTTCTGGAGAAGTAAAGAAATCTGTAACAACACTTCAAGTGAAAATACTTGGTGTTTTTGCGACATGCTTTTAACTTCCTCTTTCTATCAGGGGGGCGGGCATTAATTTGTTCTTCAGCTACAGTCAAACAGACACAGGTAAGAAATGCACTTTTCCTGACTAATGACTTATTCATGACTTTTGTAGAACAATCTTAACCTCTGTGGTGCTTCATTAAAGAAAACCCACCCTGAACACAAACATCAAATCCCAGACAGACTCTAATACAGATATTTGTCTGTAATATTGGTTTGTTGTCTGGTATAATATTTATGATTTATTATGTGTGTTATTAAGTGCTTGCCTTGCAGAGAAAAGCTTAAAGTGCAATCTAATCTAATCTGATCTACACAAAGGAACACCATTGTGTGATTGTTTTGCTGCTCAGGTCTTTATTGTCCGATAAAGTACATTAGGATATCCTTTCTGCAGTAAGGCTGCATAAAAGCAATTAAAAAAACACAATAAATCAATAGATGACTAAAAGTTTCATTACTTTACACAACATTAAATACAATAAAAGTTATTTGATAAAAAAATTGCAAGACATTTTTAGCAGATGATGGTCAGGAGTCACTAACATTGGGATTAGTTGATTAGAAATGCTGCAGCTCACCAATGTTTTAATGCTCGCGTTCACAATGTAGTTGATTCCTGTTTTGCACACATACCAACAAATCAGTGAGGGGGTCATGATGGATTCTAGGAAGGAGTCATCAACTTCTGTTCCTCGGTGCTCATGTCAAAGCTCATTCTTGCCAAATAAGCTCAAAATGAGAAGTCAAGTCAACTCTTTTGAAATCACAAATTTGCTTCGGAAGGCTTTACAGTCTGCACAGCTTCTGAACACGGCTGCCGGAGGGGGAGTGCAAAGTCGTGTTTTTTTCTGAAGCCAGTAACCAGATCTTTGGTTTTTGGAAACGTTCTTATCACACCAGTGTACGAGCTCATTAACCGTGTGATGAGTCATTTTCATGAAGCAGACGGACAACAACTGTTATCTGTGAATCTAGATGGTGCCTGTCATTGCGCTGTAGAGGGGTCAGGACACACCCCTGCAGACAGCCCGCAGAGTACAAACGCTGCTTAGACAAAGTGAAAAGTGAGAAAAAGATGTCCACAAATCACCTGAAAGTCTTAAAACGGGTTTTCAGCTCAAATATAGGACGTATCTGAATTAAAAGAAGAGGGGAAATCAAAAAATGAAAGTCTTTAGAGTCTCATATTCCCATCACCAAGTCTCACTTCTTGTCATCACAGTTGAGGCAGATGAGAGGGGGGATTTAGTGCTGAAGAGGACAAAGGATCTGGGGAAGACCTTCACCATAATCCACGAGGACATCTACAGTTTTGGCTACATAGGAGCCTTTCTGTTCTTTTCTGTGATGGAAGATTTGGTAAGTAGTATGAATACAAAGCCTCCCATCGAGATAACACAACGTATTCTTAAGTGGTACATTATGTGCATTAATACAGGAAAATGACACTGCTCAGTCTGTTGGTCCATCAGTAAGTGTTAACACAGCGATGCGTTGTTTTGCTCCCAGAGATCCCCTCGTGTCATGTATTTCTCATCAGACCAAGGAGACACCTTCAGTCGAGCGCTGCTCCCTTCTGCCTCCACCGAGCAGGTGAGGAAGAGATTCAGATACGGTCGGAGAGATCGGACCAGCTTAACGAGAGGATGACAAGAAAGCAGATGGTTTATTACAACTTTGGTCTTATTTTTATCCATTTTGGATGATTTTGTCCATCATTTCTGTGTTGTGATGTTTTTATTGTTGAGTTTTTGTGTTGAGCTTATTGAACTTGAAGTTAAGTTAAAATTTCTTAACACCAAGAACAAGGACAAAAACAGAATTTCTGGTCCGACTTTTAATCTTATTTAATCTCATCATTTGTTTCAGATAGTTCCTTATTTCATTGAAGATTTTGCCAATTTTAGAATATTTGAACTAGTTCTTGTACAGACTTTTCTGATTAAGCAACATGTATTATTTGAGAACTTCAAGCTTCTGGTACCTTTTGGATCAGGTAGCGCATTGGAACTAGTATTAAAATCTTTCACACGATACCCTGACGTACCACGGGAAACGCACAGGTGTTTATATAATTACAATAAATAAGTGGGAAAGTTTTAAACTCTCCTATCAAGCGTTTCAGTTACAAGTACTCACAGTATTTTTAGTGGTTGGACGTTATGGAGGTTGGGTTGTTTCAAGTAAAAACATCAATGGCAACATTTCCTTTTTCAACACCAACTGAACACACATCTGGTCTGGCGAACCCCCCCCCCCCTCCCCGACAGACACTTACACACCCACATCATCTGGTTGACAGCACAAACACCCTCTCTCTCTCACGGCGATCAGACAGGGTTTACGGCCAAATTTGAATTAGTCATCACAAAGTTGTTTTAAAAAATATATTTTTATTGGAACTCCAGATTTTCTCACCCACATGTGCTCTCTCTCCCCCCCCGATATGTGTGCGCTTGCAGTTCTATTCCATCCTGGATGGAGATGAAGATATGCTCTTCATGCATGTGGACAACCCAGGAGGTAACATACACAGGCCCAATTCTCTGTTCGTACACTCCACTTTGAAGACACACACACACACACACACACACACACACACACACACACACACAAATCTTAAAAAACTGAAAACACTTTTAACACATTTTTGCAAATATGCCCCATGTTGTGAAGACAACATGGCCGGGTTTACAGCTCTCTCAGCCACTTTTGTTGTAATGGAAATGCTCAACGGTAAAGGCTGGACTGGTTTCACAAGTTCTTGGTGTTGCTGACAAATCATTCCATCATACTGTGTGTTTGCGCCTGCACGACCAGCCCCTCAGTCTCTGTTCCTTTCTCTCTCTCTCTCTCTCTCTCTCCCTCCCCCTCGTGGTTTCCTTCTCATTCAGTCTCTCTTTCTCATTCACATCTACTTCTGTTTCCTCTAACATTATTATAATTATATTTCGATTCCTGGCAAGTGCTCTAGTTAGTGCTTTATGGATTTTTGTATAGCTGAGATTGCCGAGATAAAAAGCTCCCCTATTTATACGGTGTAGAGGGGCTTTATCTTTTGTTGGCTGGGGTGAGGGAGATTTAGTTTACACTGCAAAAGCTGACACACATATCTTGGAATCAGGGTGTAACCTAAGAACACACACACACACACACACACACACACACACACACACTGGAAATGTAAACCACAATCATCACCTCCCTCAGCTGAGCTTGCCCTTCATGGTTTTAGCTGACATGTGTGTGAGCGTCACACAGGTAAAATAGGCTTGATGGCGACTTGCTGTTATTATGCTGATGCTGAAAGGTTTGTGTCCGCGTGGCATCGCCTGTTCCCAGGTTTTGGTTCTCTGTGAAGGTGATCCACGTTGTATTTAACATCAATAAATCCGCCACAATCAATAAATTCTACTCATCGTTCCACAACCTTCGCCAGTGGGTTGGTTTGTTTTGGTTAGAAATCTGCCGGACTACGAATAAACTTGTTGTGGCACTGGACAAATTCACTTTCTGTTTTTTTTTTTTTTTTCTCAAGTAAAAGTAAGAAACAAAGAAAAAGAGCATAACAGCATAATCTTTGTGACAGGAAGTAATGTGGTTTTTTGTGAAGTTAGGGCTTGATTGAACGCTACAACACTACCACTAACATAAACAGACACTGCCGTTCATCTGGGCTGTGGTCAAATACTATATCTATACTGTATGATATTACTGTTAATTTCCTTCTGATGATGTTAAAATGTGCTACAAGAACTCCTTTACATGTATTTCCATTAAATAACAAAATAGGCCAGTGGCTAACTTCGATCCTTGACATTAGAAGAGTTATCATGTGTCTTAAAATTCTCCTTTGTGGCTTTTTCTTGTCTTCTATTTCACAACAGACACCTTCTTTGGGACCATGTACACGTCAGATGATCGTGGTATCCTGTTCTCCAAATCGCTGGAGCGCCACCTGTTTGATGGGCAGAGAAAGAGCGATTTCACCAACATAACTTCACTGAGAGGAGTCTACCTCACTAACAAACTAGACGAGGGTACGGTTTTCCACCCGTGTGTCTAAACATGCAGCCACTGTATATAGATCTGTAATTTGAGCACTCCTCCATACGTCAAAACTAATCTTATATCCGCACAAGTCACACAGCTAACCTGTCGTTCATTTTGATAAAATACTGACGTTTGACTTTAACGTGTTTTGTTGCAGATGGCCGCATAAGATCAGTCATTTCCTTTAATAGAGGAGGGTCGTGGAGACAACTCAACAAACCTGAGAATGTGGAATGCGGAGACCAGGCCATGAACGTGTGTTTGATGTAGAAAGGCCTGCGTGTGCATGATAACGTTATATTCTACACGTTAGTCCGTGTTCACTAAAACATTATGTGTGTTTTTCATCAGTGCAACCTTCACATTCATGGGGAGCACAGTCGCAACAACCGCATCGTTCCCATGCTGGCCTTGTCTGAGCCGACTGCTATTGGTCTGGTTATCGCCCATGGTACTTAAACAGCAATGCACCCATTTTTGTTTTCAATCCAAGGCCCCTTCACACACATACTACTACTACTACTACTACTACAACTAATGCCAGTTTACATAATGACTGTACCCTTTTGCCACTTTAAATATGTCATTTTTTGATGATTTAAAGATGTATTTAGATGATCTCCTCTCTCCGCAGGTACAGTGGGCGACTCTCTGTCATCGTCGCAGCACCCAGATGTGTTTGTTTCCTCAGATGGAGGTTATAACTGGAGGTGGACACTGAGGGGTACTCACCACTACAGCATATTAAACTCCGGGGGCCTCATTGTGGCTGTGGAGGCCCGGCATGAAGTACAAGTCAAGACTATCAAGTACTGAGCAGATATTTTGACTTACTGAAACTATAGTATTATATGGCAATGGAGGGAAGAATGCTCTTATATTTAAAGTTTCTTTGTGCCTAAATTGCTCCAAATTGTACCACACTTCTGCTACCATCACCATCACCAGGTTCTCCACGGACGAGGGCCAGTGCTGGAAGTTCTACAACTTCACCAAGCAGCCCTTCTTCTTTGCAGGCCTGGCATCGGAGCCGGGGACCAAGGCCCTGAACGTCAGCGTGTGGGGCTTCCGGCCTGAAGAAGACGGCCAGCCCATGTGGGTGGTCGTCACCATTGATTTCCAGAGCCTCATTACAGAAGAGTGTGAGTCAAGATGCTACAATGCCACCTACTACTATTATCTTATCTTCCCCAGGCTCGTCACACCTTTATAGGGTACATTACCAGTGTCATGTAACAAATGTCTCCAGTGAAGTGGAGCCATACAGTAATTTTCAATTACAGAAACTTAACAAGTGACCTGAGACTTTCCATAACCTAAACGTTTAAGAACCCATGATACCTATTCACCATGTTCCTCTTTTTTCATTTCTAATACATTTTACACACTGGAATGCTTTGGAAACGTAAGACAGCATCAAACCATTTCATACTAATTAATGGTATAGAAAAATTCATAAGATTTGAAGCCAAAATACCTTTCTGTGGTTGTCGTTGCAGATTTTAAAGTAAAATGAAAGTAGTTTTTTGTGTTTGTAGAACTAAGAAAGAATGGCTACACTTTGTTCGGAAAATATGCACGACACCCAGTAGAGGATGTTGAGAGTGAAATGAAACTGACTTCTTAACAACTCTTTTTGTTTCATTGTACCTGCTATTATGAAACGATTATCAACGACTGGTCATCTAATTCGTCAGGTGATGACCGGGACTATGAAGAGTGGTTGGCTCATTCTACAGACGGGGGAGACCTGGAGAGAAACGGCTGCGTTTTGGGTGTCAGAGAGACTTACAGGAGGCTGAAGAAACAATCTGTGTGCAGAAATGGGCGAGGCTTTGTGGTGAGCAAGAAGCAAAGCCCCTGCCTGTGCACCAGAGAAGATTACTTATGGTACATCCGTTTCTTTGTGTGTCTTTTTATTTTTATAAGGACTATGTAGATTTTACACTATCCCACATGTAAATCTGGAATCCCTGGCGTCTGAGTTTTAACTTAAGCTTGTATGGGAACATGTTTTACCCACAAAGACAGCATGGAGGATATTCCCTATGTGAAGCCCTAACCGTAAACCCTCTCCCCTTCAACAGCGACTACGGTTACTATCGTAACGTGAACACCTCAGAGTGTGTGAGACAATCCAGCGCTGCAAATAAAACCTTGGAGCTCTGTCTGAATGGAGAGAAGGATGAGCTTCTGACACAAGGGTAATAATGATCACTTCTTTTTTTAAATGAAAAGACACCCCCCCCCCCTCACATGTTCACACACTTCTGACCATGTTTGTAGGTACCGTAAGGTCCCAAGTGATAGGTGTGAGGGGGGATTCACTCCTCAGCTCGCAGTGCAGACAGTCATCAGACTCTGCAGTGTTAAACCCAGCCCCGGTCCACCTACCAGCTCCTCTTCTCCAATCACAGACTTTGACACACCGGTCAGTGGATCTGTTGCTCTAATAAGCGTGTGTGTACCTTCAATTGTTCATGTTGAAGATTTTAAGAACATAACACCGGTTGCATGTATCTTCCAGCGAGAGAGGCTGGTGTTGATCCTGGTGTGCGCAGGAGCAGGAGTCATCGTCCTGGTAGCTATCGTTTCCGCAGTCTTTGCTGTCAGGAGGGTGGTTTACAGATACAGGTGAGCTGCTGGGCACACATCTGTGCTGCATGCACGCCTTCATGCACCCAATATTAGCTGACCATTGTGGTTTCACGTCGCCCACGTCTGCAGGATGCCAGTGTGTCACTTCTCCAACCTCCAGATTCAGGATGATGATAACGCCATCACAGCCGATCTTGAAAGCGCTGCCAGCAGCAATGGCACGGCCTGCCAGCAGGACTCAGATGATGTAAGAGTTATTTAGCCCTGTTTTAGTTGGTATTGTTATGAGCTTATAACATTTAAGATAATGTAATTTTCCTTTTTTGTCTTTTTCTTGACAGGATCTTATTGAATGACACATTTTAATGGATGTAATACCTATTCAGAATTGAAAGCAGCTGTGCTGAAAAACACTGCCAATGGCATTTTGTTGGACTTATCCCTGATATTCTGATGGATGCACCCTTCGTGGCAAGTTGTGAGGATTTCAGCGTCAAGCATGACGATGTCTTAATTTATCGGGCTTACTTCATTTCATTGCTTCACTTTGCTTTCTCTTTGATTGTATAGTATTTTTTTTATTTTAATTGTGCTCTGTGTTGCAACACCTTTTTTATTTTCTGTTTAATGTGAAAGACAAACCTGAAAATGTGCATTTGTAAAAAAACAAACAAACATACAAACAAGAAAAGCAAAAGAACAAAATACTTCATATTATTATGTGTTCTTTCTGTTGTGTATGTTACCGTTTAAAATGTGCCATGATCGGGGTAATGCACAATAAACCATTCAAAGCTTCTGTCCATCTGAGGACACTGTTGGCACTGTAACAGCTCCTGTTTCAAAGCGAACAGAGAAGAAGAAAAAGGAGGAAGTTGATGTGACGAAACAAAGACAGGTTATTAAGAAGAAGTCTCACTCGTAAAAAGAAACCAAACCACTACTCTTCAGTATAGAAGCAACTTGTTAAATCCACCATTGTCATAACCAATCTTTGAGCAAAAATGCTATTAATTTATTCCCAAACATATTAAATGCCCATAATATAATTCTGTTATATTGTAGAATAATCCATGAGACTTGAATCCCGTGTTGGGAAACTGCATCAAATTTAAAATGCAAATTTATAGTAAGAATAATTTTTTATGTTCTTAGAAGCTTTTTTTAATTAATGATCTGGTCTCTGGGAATGCGATATTTAAAGTCAAAATTTGATTTTTAAAGTGTTTTTTTTTTAAATAACCCTCTTGTTAGATTCTGCTCAGTGCTCCAAAAAGAGGTTGTTTTTAAGGCCGAATCTTGGACTGAAAATAAATATATTTAAAAAAAATATACTCTTCCCGCTTTTTCGTCTTTGGTATCTCCGACCGAGTGGATCCTCCTACCCTCTGTTCTACTTCTGACCCTCTTAGCTCAGCTGTCAGTACACGATCGCATATCTTGTTTCGGATATCTTGAACCACTCGGGAACTAAGCGAGGTATGAATATTGATCAAAAGGATACTTTTAACGTTATTTTCAAATTAGTGCTGCCATTGAATTCCCGCCGGTGTTATTTCAGAGTCAATTCAGCGAACCTAAGCAGAGAGGAAGTTACACAGCAGAAAAACCAACGTAGCGTCGGTTTTGACGTTAAAACGCTAGTCAGCTTTTCAAATATTTAGCTAGCTTACAAGTTATGTACAGTACCATACTGCCAACTAACGATAGGTAAGTGCAGCATAGCATAATTCAGTGAAGCTAAAGTGACGTTAACTTTAAAATACCCAATTTACTTCCTATCACTACTATTAGCCGCCGACGTACAGTCAGCTAACGTTAACGTCGCCCTGTACCCTTTAAGGACGCGCTGTACCTCCGGGACACAGATGTGATTAAAACGAGCCGATTGTTTGTTTTATCATCGCAGGTTGTTAGCTGTGACACAAGTGGCTGGAGGCTCGCTAAGATGATCAGGACGGGGGGTAAGTGTGTGTCCTTTAACGTGACGTTATGTAATGTTTTGTTTGTCTTTTACTTTATCACTTTTTCTTTTCTTTACAGGTGTTTTGAAGTTGGCAGCGCTCTTCTTTGCCTTCATCCTAGCCGTCTTTCTGGCTTTTCAACTGCTAGAAATTAACATGGATTTTAAACTGAGCAGTGTGATTTGTGAGTAGCATATCTTCCAATCTCAGCTCATCATATTTCCATAAAGCCCTGAACAGCTGTACAAAGGAAGTGGACGTAGGATTGCTTGTGAAGGAAACGGGACACCTGTGTATTCAGTTATTGTGCCTCGGGAGTATCGTGTAGTAATGATAGCATGCATGTCTGGCCCGTTGAACCAATACCTGTAGGTATCGGACAAATATGACATTGTCCAGCACTGCTCATTATCTCCTTTACGTTAATATACGTGAGCTGCCTTTAAATGGATTAAAACAATATATATATATTTTTGCTTTTCAGCAAGAGCCATGCCAACGAATGAGGACTGTAAGTATGCTTACATTTGTATTATCTTGTCTTTTTGCTTTGTTTTTTCAATGGCTGATCTGTTTTGATATCTACCCCCTCTCTCTCTAATCTCTCTACACACAAGAACACAAGCATGGTAATAATGTGTCACACGCTGCTGTGGTTATAGTTAAAGCCGGCAGTATGCACCTAGATAATAGAAAACCACCACACAGTACAAGGTGTGTGTTTAGCTTAGTGCTTGGCTTTTAGTGTAAATAGAAACCTTTTGGCAGAGTTTAAGTTGAGCCGCTTGTGGCTACGTGTTACCTGATATTGTGCTACCTGTTTCTTGGTGCGTAAATGGAGTTTTCTGTTCACAGCAACTAAGCCAACCAGGTACAAGTGTGGGCTGTCCAAGTCATGTCCACCTGGACACTTCGCCTTCAAGATGGCAAGTGGAGCGGCCAGTGTGGTGGGACCCAAAATCTGCCTGGAGGACAAATTGTAAGTGCCTGGAGAACAAATTGAAACCTAAGGACACACAGCATATGACTTTTTATACACTTTACCTTTTTGTGGTTATGGGTATGTAAATGTGTCATGTTTGATTTTACAACACAAACCTGTTAGTATTTTTAGTCAGACACGTCAGCTGGTGCTGAATAATGATCTGATAATGGCTAAACTGCAGTCACGGCTCGTTCTTTGTGCCTTGTGGCCTGTTTGCTAAAACCGCTAACCCAAATGTCCCGGCTGTCATAATGTTTGATAAAGCTGGCAAAGATAACAATATCCAGGAACTGCTGCCATGTCAAACATATCAACATTGCGTAACACTTTGCTTTAAGTTCTATTAAGCACTCATAAGCAGCACATTGACATTAACTAAATGGTTTATAACACACTATAATGTGGATGTACGCAGTTATTTTAATGTGTTTATTAATGTTTATTAACATTTTTCAACAATTAGACCTTCTCCTATGAAGCTATATTTGATATTATTCCACTTGTGCTTTACTATGCTGTCATTCACTATCTGTTTATACTCCCAGCTTCTATTTATGGGTGCTGACAGGAGGAATTGTAGCTGTTTGAAAATACAACAATAAACACTTGTATCTGCTTACAACCGCCTTTTGTATATGTGTCATTATGAACATATATATATAATATAGTGGCTCTACTTATTGTCCTCCTTTGCTTTGTTTCAGACTAATGAGCGGTGTTAAGAACAACGTGGGGAGAGGAATCAACATTGCCCTGGTTAATGGTAACGAGTTAACCTTGAAGTCAGTTTACTTCCTAAAAAAACCAAGCTGATGGTAATATAATTCTGCAGCAGTGTTACACTGGAGGAAATCACACGCCTTTGCACAGCAGAATCGTTTGGTTCTGAGATTGTGAGGTTCACATTTAGTGTTTTTCCCTGTTAATCAGGTCGGTTCATATCAGAAACAAAGGCTTGCTCGACTGCCTCGGCTGTTCCAAAACCATAAAATGTCCTTCTTAATGTCAAATCTACAGTGATTAGCAAGGAATCACAACCAAGATTGTGTACTTAAAAAGTGTGTGATAAAAGTAGCGAATGCAGTTTATTAATGGTAATAAAAACGAATCATTTCTAATTAAATTGTGATCTTTCTCTCCCCACAGGGAAAACAGGGGAAGGTATAAAGACAGAGTTTTTTGATATGTGGGCAGGAGGTGAGTATGTTTTATAACCTTTTTTTGTTTTGGACATTTAAAAACACGTTTACATTGAGTTTGTAACCATGTGTAACCTTGTGTAGATGTGGCTCCTTTAATCAAATTCCTGAAGGAAATTGAGGACGGGACAGTCGTGATGATGGCCTCCTTTGATGATCCCTCAACAAAGTACGGGCCTTTTGCACAGTATCCCCTCGCTTACTGATACAATTTAGATTCACGCGTTATCTCTGCTGTTGGCTTTGTTGCGGCAGATGTGGCCGTGATATAATATCTGTTTCCTTTGTTCTGTAGACTCAATGATGAAGCCAGGAAGCTAATTGCGGATCTGGGCAGCTCGGTTGTCAGTAATTTGGGCTTCCGGGATAACTGGATCTTTGTAGGAGGGAAAGGCATCAAGACTAAGAGTCCATATGAGCAGGTAACATCAACCACGAACCCCATGTTACCATCTACTCCCTTAAACAAAGGATCACACAGTTTCTGCTGAATGATCAGGGATTGTAAGCAAACGTCTTTATGCAATGTTGACATTTAAAGGAGCAGTTCATTCTGAAATAAGCCTTGCATCAGATGAAGCTGTTGAACGTTTTTATACCGCCAGCACATCCACAGCACATTAGCCCCAAGATTAAAATCTCAGTGTTAACCCCCCCAATACTGTAATAAAAAGATCCCCATCAAACAAACCTAAAGAGCTCTTGCGACATTTAAGTGTTCAGCTGCATGATATACATTCACACTTAACCTGTTTGGTGACTTCCGAACTGTATGCTGTATGTGTGGTTTAAGCTACCGAGATTGCATACATATCAAGTTAGATCAGTACTCTGTGAAGTGAAAGGGGCGTACGCAGGTGTGCTGTGCTTATGTCTTCACTCAGTCCGCCTGGCATTCAGAAACAACAGCCCTCTGTTCGGACAAAGCAGAGTGTTGTCGTGTTGTTCTAAAGTACCAGTACTGCCAAAGTCACGCCGACTCTGAGGTCGCCAGCAGAACGAAGGTTCAACCTTGAGTGGCTGTGCCAGACGAGTCCTGTCTTTGTCCCTGACAGTCTGTCTGTCAGCCTTTTTCTTTCACATTCCTGAAGTGTGAACACGTACACAACTTAGCAGTAAAAGAGAGTGCATTGGGGCTCATGTCATTCAGGTTCTTCTACACGAGGACACACGCCTTGCGTAACCTAGTGTAATCTCTTAAGCTATGGAATTCACAAGCTTTTGTTGGTTATTGGTTATTGGTTATTGTATGTGCTTAATGAAGCCCCACCCTGATTGTGTCAGTTACAAGTATGGCAGTATAATGCATTCTATTGGTCATAACCTTATCTGTCAATTTCACAAACTGCCTCTTGGACTTGTCTGACAAGGATACTGTATCCACTAAGGGTGTGTCTTGTGTTTGCCTCCTCAGCATATAAAGAACAGTGCAGACACCAACAAATTCGAGGGCTGGCCCGAGGTGTTGGAGATGGAAGGCTGCGTGCCTCAGAGGGAGGACTGATCGGACTATTGCTCTAATAGTCGACCACCCGCTTCTGGTCTCGCACGCCCACTTCATCCTCCTGACATTACTGTCCTCACGACAGTCTTTATTTAGTGGTTACTGGTTAAGAAACGTCATTTTTACAGCTCATCTCCAATCCCTTAATTCAGATTGAACTACCAGAACAACCAATATCTTTCCAGAAGACATTCGCAGGAAAGAGGAGCTGGCGTGAAGCTTCAGTCAGCCCTGAGCCGGACAGTGAAGCTCAGACCTTCTCGCATTGCTCTCTCTGTTTGGCTGCCATTACATTGATGCTTAGTAGGGCTTGTCTTTGGGATTAATAGGTAGATTGCACAGAGTAAAAGGGACATAGGTTTGATTATTGTTATACTATTACACTTTCTATCCTTAAGGCCCACACACTTAGTTGTGTGGTGTTTCATTGTTGCACTGTTGTTGATGGAAATGGATGTCATAGCCCAGATTTTTGGGGGCTAAATTGTCATTACCTGTTCCCTGCCTTATTCCCTTTTTTTCTTTTTTTTTAAACCTTGTCTCATGACTGAGAGTTGCATTTATTTTGAGAAAATTATTATTACCAGGGTCTGAAGACTCTGCTTTCCACGATATTATAACCAAATGTACCAATTTCACTGTGAAATTTGTAAATATTTCTTTAGAGGAAGGTCCAGATTTGAAAGATCCTAATTTAATGAACACTGTAATAATAATATAATTTCTTAAAATAAATGATATTGTTAGTAATATGTGTGTGTGGATTGAAAGTGTTTTGTTATATCTAGTGGTAAGTTATTTCTAGTACTATTGAGTTTTGTACAGTTTTTTTACGTGCATAAATAGTACAGTAGAACCGTTCACGGCTGTGGATCAGCTGAAGGTCATTGTGTCCACTCAACATTGACTGTCAGTATCCGCCTCAGTATTAATCATTAACTATTATATTTCCATTTTAAAACCTCCTCAAACAAGTTACAGGCTGTTAGCGTCTTAACTTCAAACAGGGGGGTAAGGCAAGGCAAGGCAAGTTTATTTATATAGCACCTTTCATACATGGATGCAATTCAAAGTGCTGTACAGAGAAAAGGACAAAAAGAAAAAGCAATAGTTAAAACTATATAATCATAATTCGAAC
>JAVQJL010093414.1:0-10337 GCA_036024295.1 Nannoperca obscura
ATAGATAGATAGATAGATAGATAGATAGATAGATAGATAGATAGATAGATAGATAGATAGATAGATAGATAGATAGATAGATAGATAGATAGATAGATAGATAGATAGATAGATAGAGCCGTTGCTCACAGATCTGCACGCTGATTATACTCGTAGTGTTTTCTTTTCCTAATGAGTTTTCGGCCACACAGGTGTAGTTGCCGGAGTCTTCCACACGGACACGACTGATCTGCACCTTGGAGTTTTTTCTTCAGTGACGGGGAAAGAGAGGCAGAAACAGAGGAGGAAAAGAGAGAGAGAGAGAGAGGGAGAGAGAGAGTGTGTTACAGAAAAAATAAAAAGACAGTGTCAGTTATTATTATTTCAAAAGCAGCAGACTCATCTCTGATGACACGACTGATCACTGTGTACGGATGTTCACAGCAAGCGGCCGGCAAAGCTAAAGGACACACATTAAGTTCAAAGCAGAAGCAGGCTAGACCTGATCTTTACATGATTACAGGAACTTATCGCAAGAAATGGCACTGAACTCCCTTAAAATGCTGCAACTGTGCTGAAAACACAAACCTCAGGACAGATGTGTAACAGTAGAGGAGACCTGAAAAATGTGTTTAGTTAAAAAATGACATTCAGTGGCGTTCAATCAGAGCACAACGCGAAACACAAACATAATATAACTATACTAACAGTGGCGTTCATAAGTGTAAAATAAGTGTTTGATTGCATTCTCTAAAGTAACTGAGTAATACATTTCTTTAAATGAGCATTTTAGTGGATGAAATGATTTTGAAGTAATCTGTAATTATACCAGGTGAGTAATTTGTGTCTGTTGCATGTTGTTAGCAACAAAAATAGGACAATGCCTATTTATACGGCTTTGGAAGACAGAATGGAGGAAATGAAAGCCAGCCAGATTCCACTGCACACGTTGACGGATAGGTTGGGATTTTCCCAAGTCTACCTTAATGCAACATTCAGTGTACGTATGTAATGTGTGTCGAAGGAGTTGTGGGACACTGTGTTGATACTGGCTGTGCAGCAAGAGGCTATGCATCAGACAAAGGAAACAGGAAATGGAAGTCAAGGAAACAGGAAGTAAAAGTCCAATATTCTACAAATAAACACAGTTTGGGTGCAGGGTGAACATACTGTAGCTGTTTGCCAGGAGGCATTGTAGTTCGAACAGCATATGTTTGGGGTTTGGGCATTTACAAGCTTCTTGGAGCATGAAATTTAAAAACTAAATATCCAGACTCACTTGTTGGTCTTTATTTTGAGGTCTCTGCCTTTCTGAAGCTCGTGTCCATCTTTGTACCAGCGGAAGGAAGGGCTGGGATTCCCCGACGCCTCGCACTTCAAGTACAGCTTGTCCCCTTCCATCAGAGACTGGTCTCGCGTCAGCCGGACCTTAGGAGCAGAGGCTGGACAGAGAGAGAGAGAGGACAAGGGGATAAGAGCGGAGAGAGAAAATCTTTTGTTTGCATTATTGAAATTATCTAAAGACGTTCAATAAATCTGTCCTTTTAATTGTGTCAGTGTGTGTGTGTGTGTGTGTGTGTGTGTGTGTCTGTGAGTCTGTGTGTGTGTTTGTTATGTGTGACAGCTGAAAATGTGGGTTCAGATGTCGGGGGTCAAAAGCTGAGTCAGCAGGTCAGAGTGAGAGACTGCTAAAGAAGAGGAAAATCAATGATACAACAGGCAGACGCACACGAATACACACACACACACGCTACACACACACACACACACACACACACATACACTCTACACAAGCGCTTGGCTATGCTTCCTGAAAAGTGAAGACAAACTGAAAGCTTATAGAGAAAAAAAAACTTCACACGGAAACTTTGCAGTAGATTTTTACTATGGAACAATGTGGTGGGTTTACCTGTGTGTGTGTGTGTGTGTGTGTGTGTGTGTGTGCTTCATCAGTCTCAGGAGAGTTTCACTCTCACTCTCTTCTCTCCTTAAAAACTACAACAGACTGCATCACTGACACCAGCGCAGGATACACAAGCACAGAGAAGCTAAAGCAAAGAGACAGCTCAGCACCATCTAGCACCATTTACACACACACACACACACACACACAGAGCGCTAATGAAGCAGGCTTATTTTATACACATACGAGTCTGTGTGCACAATCGTGGGTCTAACACACATGCATGGGCTTGCACACACACACACCCCCCACAGATCCTCACAGCCCTGTTGCATCCTCCCATTTACTCCTGAGCAGATACTGTAGATGTCGAGCTTCGACAACACGCTCCAGGTTCAAGTCACGGAAATCTTGCCGCACATCCCATAACTCCAGTTTTAGGTCTGTATTATTTTTAGTTGGAGGACTTCAGGGTCCTCCATGTCTTCCTCTCACACAGAATACACAAGATGTAGTTTATGACTTAACAGCAAGAAGAAAGAGTGACAGGAAACATTTGGTGGAGAGACAAGGGGGACGACATGGTTCCCGTCCAGACCTGAACTGAGAACTTAGTCTGCTGGACCACTAATCTGAGTCCAGACCTCTGAGTTACAGCTCACATCGAAGCTCCTTTCAGAGATTCAAATTGTTCGAGTGTTGCAGTCATTGTTGGCTGCTTTCCTGCTTGGAAATAAAACCAACCAATCAGACCTTGTTGGGTGGGATTTCCTCTTCTACCAGAGCCAGAAAAATGGAAACAACATAAAAAAAACAATCACAAAAATGACAGCAGGTACGGATGGGATAGACGCAGCAATTCAGGTTGTTGTAAGTCAACAGCTCTTATTGTTACATATGTCTTTGATCAGCATGACAAAGGTTAAATTAACAGCTAGCAACCACCACAGCTCTCGCCGTCGATAGGTCGGATACATCAGTCACTACTGCTGGGAAAAAAGAAGTTCCTTCCTAAAATAAAGCAGATAAAATGTCAGACTGAATAATGAAGGGAAATCTAAAATGGCAATACAGTCCGTTCACCAGGTAACTGGGCCATCACAACACCTCAGCTTTATTTGAAGCCAAGGATGGTGATAATCTTCATTTTTCTTCCTGTCAGCAAATCCCATGAAAATACCAAAACCAACAATTCATTTATCTTACTAACAGGTATTGTTGCTAAAGCCTGATATTTCTTATTACTCTGTGCCAAAAACCTCAATTTTTGACATAAAACCATCAGAAACACATCAGCTGACATCACTATGAACTCACATTTATTTTGACTCAATCCCACATACACCGTCCTTAATCCGCCACTAAAAATACTTTTTTTAAAACTCCTGTTTGTGTAGCATTTGCTAAAAACTACAGTGCAGGAAATCACAGAGCCTTATTTAAAAAACAAATATGCTTTTACTTTTACTCTTTACTCTTTTTACGCTTTTACTCTTCATTAGCAACGAATGCACTTTGGGCTGAGCACCACAGACAGGGTACGCAGGTCAGAAGGCAGTGAGAGATGAACTAATGCAACGCTCCTTTTAGTCTTTTCATGGGATTATTTTCCAGTAACAAAACTATACATTAACACGAGCCTAATCCTTAAATTACACAAGTGGAAATTAATGTGTGTGTGTGGAGGGGGGGGGGCACCAACTTAGAAAGGAACCTCTGTGAAGTATCATGCAAACAGCTTGCAGTTATGTAAGTAGGATTTAAGTCAGATTTTTAGACTCACAACAGAACAAGCAGCCCATCTTCAAATCCAGTTCTCACATTTTGTGAGATTTAGTCTCGTCACAGACTCGACACAAACTGTTGATGTAAAATACCACGTCACACCAAATTAAATCATCTCAGCATCACCAGATGCTCTTTCTCTCTCTCTCTCTCTGGCTCCTGGCTTGTAATGAGTTATGCTGAAGAACAGCACTGAGTATCATATCATACATTTTGTTGGAATAATTTGCCTGCTGTTTTGGTCATTTCTGCTCCAGATGCCAGAGTCTCAGTTAAGACTGGATCCACAGTTTAATCTCGACTTGACTCAGCTAGACTTGACTTTACTGATGAAACCAAACAAAGAAAAACGCTGCAGCGCTTCGTTTAGACGCGGCAGTTGGCTGCGAAACCGGCGATTCAACATTCCCACGCACATTAAACATAAAAAATAAACACTATACACTACATACTAACACTATATATCCAGTGTTTCAGCGGGATTGTGCAGTTCCAGTAGATTATTTTAGATAATTTTGCTCTAAATGCAAAAAAAATATATTTTTATATAATTTTCAGCATCTTATTGATATATTACTTTCATAAATTACTTGTGTCTTTAAGAAGTTTGTATATTAAGAGAAGCATGAAGGTAGTGGTGTGTGATCGATCGTGGTGGGCCGGTCGGGGGCCACAATGCCAGGGCCAATGTTTTGACCCAGTCAGTCACCCTGAGTGGACCCTCAACAAGCACAGGACCAGTGATGAGTGCAACTACCCGGCAGCAAAGTATTGTATCAGCATTTTCCAGCACCGTGCCTCATGACAAACACAACACACACCAACATTTGCAGACTGTTTAAAACTGTCTGTACAAAGAGTTCTGACAATAAATTCTAAACGTGTGGTTTCTTCAAATTTCATATTATCGATATCGATTGATGTGAATATCTTTGACCATATTGCCCAGCCCTAATAATAATAATAATAATAATAATAATAGTCATATTCCATTATACCCTTAAATCCAACAGCATGAACTCTGCAACTTTCCAGGCCATCACTGGAAACGCTCTGTGTGCAGCTCACATTGAAAACAAGGGTGAGTTTTCAGGAACCTTTATTATTTTGCATAAAGTCAGAACTCTTTTTAATCCAGTCATGACAAATAGCTTTTCATAGGGGAACGAGCAGCCTCCTTGCTGTTTTCATCCAGCATTTTGCTACTGATACTTTGCAGGAGACACTGAGGAAATCATAGGAGCTGTAATCTAATAACAATGTACCATATGTGGAAAAGAGATGAGATTTCATTGTGGGAGGGGCGACTTTAGGCCAATTCCAGAAGTACAGCTTTGACATTTAGACTCACAATGACAAAATACCTCTGAGAGTAATAATCTTGGTTTGTACTGCACTTTTCAGAAAGCGAGTTACACAGTGCTTCACAGTCAGTAAATACATTAGAAATAATCAACAGTAAATTAACTAGAAATGCCACCAAACAAATGAAAGAAAATATAACATATATAATATAGACACGGGTTTAGCTTTCCGTTCAGAAAACACTTTGAGTCACAAACTACAGTTAACACACATTTCACTGTAGCACAAGAAACACGAAGCACTGAGGATATAAAATAAAACCCAGAAATGATAGTTGTGACTTCTCTGAAACCATTTGAAATGTGTGTGGGAGAAAGCGAGTGAGGTGTTAAGATGAAATTTAGGAATATTTTTCTAAAGCTTGGCATAACACACACGAGTAGAAGGTTAAGACACGGGAGGAGAAGGAGAGGACGGACGGTTTTGTCCAGTGTTAAATGACAGTCAATCCTTCTGTCAATCTATTCATCAATCCCTCCAAAATACCTCAAGTGGTCAATTCAATCCCATTTGCAGGAGCACTACACGGCTCCTCTTTCCCCGTGCTGATCCCACAGTGTGGCTCCGTAACATGCCCACTTTTAAGGAATAACATCCTCAGATCCTTTAAAACCGTCTTGGTCTGTCTGTGTTCATCAGCACATTTTGTGGTAAAGTGTTGAAATGTATTTTTATACTTTATGCTGTGGCAGATTTCCTTCTGACAATTCTCAAAGTCCTCATACTGTGCTGCGGATTTCTACATGGGAGTGAAGAGAGCCACACATTTTCAGTTTAAGAGAAAGCGAGAGAAAATGTCCTTATGATATGTTTCTTCTTCGTTGTGGGTACAACGTAGTGAATGAATGAAGGATCTTTATTGTCATTATATGGCTTCTTTCTGGGTTGGAGCAGGAGAGATGCCGAGAGGAAGCAAGAGAAAAGTCCAACATGGCAAGTTTAGAGAGAACTCAAACCTTCAGTGACATTTACTGTTGATGTTTTAAGTAACTAAAATATTTCCTTTATATTAAACTATTATAACACAAGGAGAACCCGCACCGTGGATTTACAGCTCCCTTTAATTGTATTATTTGACCTACAACATGACTTCCTCAGGCCACAGGAAGGAAATGAGATATATATATATAGCAAAATGACCAGTGACATCATAATCCTCTAATCAAATTAAACTCTATTGTATCTGTAAATATTTTGATGGGGGGGGGGGATTTGTCCTTTCTTGACATAAGACTTAAAATACATACTTTTCTTAAAACGTATTCAAACATTTTGCCAGTACGATGTCATAATCCCATTATTTTCCAATGCAAATGTATTTTCTAGAAACAAATGAGGCAAATAATTCTAGTAGTATTCAGAGAAATAAATAATATTTTTAAAGCACAGTACAGCAGCAGCTCCACTTAACAACCAGCCAGACGAGACTCATCAGGCCGTCAGGCTTTTATGCAGGTATGTGTGGAAACCTGAACCTGGTGACCAGTGAGCTCATCCCTCTCGGGGACGCTCTCCACATGGAAGCTTTGTCGGCCTGGGAATGTTAGCTGGAAATTACCCTTCATGGATGTGACATCCACATTTCACGGCCGTGACGGTGTCGGATCGGTGGAATCATTACAAAATCCCACTCCAATTTTAACATCTGACATCAGGGGCGTAAATACACACTGTGGGATTGTGCTGGGGGCCTTGGTGGGGAAGCATTATTATTATTATTATAGATTATGTGTGTTGATGTTGTCCTATGAAGTCTCTATATGACGATACACCATATGTAGCTAGTTTAGGTGCAATATCTGTCAAGACCACAGACTGTATATAGAGATGGACGTGTGACAGCTCCCCAAAAATGAAGCCAAAACACCTGGCTCACCCCCTGGTGGCTGGATGCAGTACAGCTCATAAACTCCGCCTCCTCCATGTTAACGTATGGGACAAGGGCCAAACTGAAAAGTCAAAGAACACGTCAAATACGTTTTTCCCAAATTTTAGGGTTCATTTTTCTAATGATTATTGATCATTATTGATATTATTATTGATGCTATAAAAATGCTCATGATCGACAACTGTGAGTGTGCTCATGATTGGTTCAGGTGGGAGGATGGGCGGGACCTCGATACGGTGGGGCTCCACCACAGATTACTGTGGTCAAGATTGACAACTGTGTGTGAGTGTGTGTGTGCCTCATAACTGGTGACTAGCGTTCAGTGGGGCCCGTTGTAACTGCCTCACACTGACATAACACTTCAAGTAACTCCAAGTATTCAAATTCATTTTAATCAGACATCAAAATGACTCCTGTTCATCATCAAAGACCTTTCACTCTAATGCCCAAGTGCATTCATTTCAAACCAAATTCAAAGATGATTGATCAACACAGACCTTCACTGATCTTATTTCAGATGTGATGATTAATTCATGAACGACAGGTAGATTCTTAGGTGGGATTATGTTTAATAATTTAATATTTAATTACAGTTACTCGTGGGTTTAAAAAGCTGTAAAACATATAAACACCCATTCTGTACACTCTACAGCTGCTGCTCGATGTCCTGAAACCAAATCACAAATGCTGAGCAGGAGGAATTTACTGTGAAGGGTTCTCCATTAAGTCTTAAAACCACCCGCACTATGCCAGAAACACATTAGCACCTATAGGGTACATTAGGATGTTGGACAGACGATTCAAATAAGTAATTCAATTGAAATCTTCATCTTGCCTCGTTGCCCAGTCCTTCATTTTCACTGCATTAATTGCCAAAAACACATGTAATACGGCACAACTAAACAATTAAACTCTGAGACTCTCCTACTTTGAAAAACAAATGGAAATGTGCCTGCGTTATTAAATTATATCATTCTTTACAAACAAAACAGCCCAATAGGAAACCGTTGACAGAGCAAGGTGGGGAGAAAGATAGACTGATGCATTGATTTGTTTGTTTTAGACCAACAGTGAGGGTTTTTTTTACATGTGAGATGTAAATATAGACATTTAGAGACATCAGCACAAATATATTAGAATCAATCCAACCCTTTAAAAGGCTGTCAAGCCTCCCAATTGCTACGATAATGACATCCGTCATTACTATCTGATGTTGACCTTTGAATGGTTGTAAAATCCAAACAGGGAAAACCTTATTTATCATACCCTTTATAGGTTTTTTACCTTTAAAATGATTAATAAATAAAGTGGAGAGCCTCCAAGTCAGCTCATAAATCCAAAACCTCTTCTAAGGTCTCGCAAAAATGCCTATTTTTGGCAGCACTGTTGCTAACAAGTACAGAAAATATATTGTAGATGTAACAGAAATACATTTTAAATGGACTTAATCTGGAAATGTTGTGTTTGAGGTTTAGTTTGATAAGCAACATTTTTAACTACTTACAGACGTTACAAAATGCATAAAAAGAGAGAGTGAGACTCTGAAATACATGTGCACGAATACAATTAGAGTAGATTCACACATCCCACGCACCAAGCAAGCCTTAACAAGTCTACTTCTGCAGCTGCAATTTACAACACAACGGACACACTAATTTTCCAATGCATGCAGAACGTGCGTGAATGTGTGTGTGTGTGTGTGTGCGTGACAGAGAGTGCATACAGGAGAACATGTGAGTATGTGTGATACACAGATGTGCATGTGAGCGTTTTATTGTCTGACTCTGCACTGATGGATACGTGTGATTGTCTGTGTGTGTAATTGTGAATTGAATGTGTATTGAATGCGTGTGTGTGTGTGTGTGTGTGTGTGTGTGTGTGTGTGTGAACTGTAAGATGCTGATCCAAGCCTTCTGTATCACTGAGTGATCGCAGAAATCCTCAGTGAGAGCACAGAGAGCCACAAATGGACAGCAGCTCCTGGCCAATAGCCTGTGACCAGCCTTCTCCACTAGCCAATCACACGTGACCAGCGCTCCCATCAGCCGTCCATCAAGAGGTCCTTCTTTCAAGGTCAGCTGACTCTCTCTCTCTCTCTCTCTCTCTCCCTCTGTCTGTCCAGCAAAGCAGGCATCAACAAAACTGATCTATTTTCTTGCTAAGCATGATCCAATAACAGAGATTGATACGGATGCCAAACCAATTAGATGTGTTCGCAGACAGGTATGGCACCCCGATAAGGCATGGCCAGCAACACGCCTGCACACAGGGCCTGAACCTGTGTGTGTGTGTGTGCGTGTGTGTGTGTGTGAGAGAGAGAGAGAGAGAGAGAGAGAGAGAGAGAGAGTCAGTCAGCTGATAGTGAGACAGTGAAGAAGCATACTACATTCATAAAATATAAAAAGACACAGAGAGAAAACTGGTGTGTGTGTGTGTGTATGTGTCATAATGGAGGAATCTGCACACATACTGTATGTTTGTTGTATGTGTTGAGTGTATGTGTGTGTGTGCATGTGTGTTCATGTATAAAAGGGAGACGTTCCTTCTATCTCATTCTCTGATCAGTGTGATTTCTGCAGCGCACAGCTGTCACCATGGAAACCAGGGAGGGAGCAGTAGATAGAGAGAAAGAGGGAGAGAAGATGTAAGGCAGAAAGAAAGGGGGGAAAGATTGCAAAGGAGTAGGGGAGAGAGAGAGAGAGAGAGAGAGAGAGTGCGTGAGGGAGAAAGGGAGAGGTAGGGAAAAGGTGAAAGGGAGAAAGAGAGGGAGGTGAGCATTGGTTGTTAAATGATAGAAGTCACAACAGGCCTTCATGCCATATCACCCAGCTAACCTCTGCACAGCAGCAATACCAAGCCCAGGGCAGCCCTCCGTGTGTGTATGTGTGTGTTGCAAACAGATAATACTTGCCTGTATGTGTGTGTGTGTGTGTGTGTGTGTGTGTGTGTGTGTCTGATTATATGTAGCTGTCACATGAAGAAAATAATTCTGTGTGGTTGTGTGTGCGTGGTTGCAGGAGTGATTGTCAATAAATCATTCCCTTCCTCCCCTTTCTGTTTTTGTAGACACACACACACACAAATACACTGACACACACACACCCACGCACGTACACACACAGACTTGACCTTGTCTCTCATCACTGGTGTTGTGCATTGTTCTTTTTGGCTGCAGTGAGATCTATTTAGGTATAAATACACCCTTCAGATTCAACAGAAATCTCTTGTTTTTCAAACACACACACACACACACACAACTAGGCACATACACACCACACACACACGCACACACACACACACACATACATAGAGAAGTGTGTGTGGTGTGTGTGTGTGTATAATTGTAGTTAGTTGTATGTCTGGAAAAGAGGGTGATATGGAGAAAGAGTGGTAGATAGATAGATAGATAGATAGATA
>JAVQJL010093419.1:0-12070 GCA_036024295.1 Nannoperca obscura
TTTTTTTCTGTCAAGATGGGGTGCTGAGTGACATTAATGAGAAATAAAATGAACTTTTTTGATTTTAGCAAATGGCTGCAATAAAACAAAGAGTGAAAAATTTAAAGGGGTCTGAATACTTTCCTTACCCACTGTATGTATACTACAATGTTGACTGGGCTATCCTTTAACACGAATCAAGGACATATTTGTTTTCACACTATACTACATTTGTTGACACATGCATGACCTGACCACTGATGACCTCATTAGTACATAGTGGTGCAACCACATAAAGCATATTTGAGTGTGAACAGAGCTAAAAAGGAAACTCTGGTATTTTTAAACCTGGGCCCTATTGTTTTTAATAAAATTTTGGGGTCAAAATGACTAATACTTACCATTAGTTTTGGAAATGGTCTAATAGATCACATCTGCTGGCATCCGCAAACAGGCTGCAATGGCTGCAACATAATCTTTGCAAGCAAATGCACTTGTGAAAAGTACATCCACTTTAAGTGCTTGTTTTTGTCACTGATAGGCGCAGATTGTTAATTGAAAAGGATCCATACAAAGACAGAATGTTTTGTTAAAGAGTAAGAACCTTGGTCTTCCTGCAATAACTCAACCTCTCGTGAGATTTCAGAGCGAGACTTCTCCTTGAGGGAGGCCTCTGTTTCTGGTTAAACAAAAAGGATCTTACTCTTTAACACAAAAGTCTTTCTCTATAGGGATCTTTTCCATAATGTTGTCAGATATTTTGAATAACAGTCGAGTGGTAAAAACAAGCACTTTTTGTGGACGTACTTTGGGCGCAAGGATTATGCTGGCAGAGGTGAACTACCGGAACAATTCCAAAACGTTTGGTAAGTATAAGTAATATCTACCCCCAAATCTGTAAAAATAGAACCCAGGTTTAACAATCCCAAAGTTTACCTTTAATTTCAACACCAACAAAAGAAAATTCCACATCAGTACAAGTGTGTATTAGTACATATTATATTTAAAAACAACTCTGCTTAAATAATGATGTAGCCAACTATTTTCCTCCCACTTTCTGCCTTGCAGGACGGACAGAGGGCAGCCCTGTGGATGGACTCTGAGCAGGCCAGATGGAAACAGACCAGGCCAGACATGAGACGGAAGAAAGTCTGATATTAGCACAATTTGGCACATCTCACAACATCTCTCACAAACTCCAGAATGGAGGCCAGTCTTCAGAGGGAGAATCTCTGCAGATCACTGGGGATACTAACTGGAACCATTACAAGTCCAGCACAGGTGCCAACTCCATGAAGAGGCACAGGGAGAACTGCAAAAGCCCTGCTTCCGTACAAAGGCTATTCGATCAAGGGTCCTACATGATGAATGGAGAATTGATGAATGGAGAGTTGAAGCATGCACTCACTGAGCAGTCCTTACTGGTCCACCAGCCCAAGAAACTTAAAGTAGATTCTGAGATTAAAGGAAATGACAACTTGAGCTCTAGTTTGGAGGACAACTTTCCTGAGTTGACAAAGGCAACAGAATTTGAATGCAATATACCACATACAGAAATTAAGTTAAACAAGAGGAATTGTAATTTTCCTAATGGAGATATTTTCAGTCTACCACGGAATAAACAAGTTTTGATTCCAAACGATGCTGTATCACCCTCCTCAACCATAGAAAGCACTCCAGGTGATCTTTTAGAGAAAACTCTGTCTCAGTATTATCCTGAGCAAGTGTCAATTGCACCACAAACATCTGGGCCACAGACAGATGCTGTTAATAGTTCACTGGCAAATAAGCTTCCCGGTGAAGGTGCTCAAGCCCCGTCTTTAACCTCAGGATTGTCCAATTCAGCTCAGATGCCTGACTCACAGCAACAGCAGCCTGGGGCAATAGGCAATGTTGAAGGAGGCAACAATTATAACTCTGTCAACTATGTAGTGAACGGATATTCCAACAATTTTGAAGCAGACCACCAGCAGCAACAACAACAACAACAGCAACAGCATCAGCAGCGGCCACCATCTTACTCTGGTCAGGAGCTGTCTCTAGGTCAGTTGCCTGGCATGATCCAACCTACAAATACTGCCAATCGCTCACAACATCAAAATGGCCCACAGTGTTATCCAGATGACACAAATCGTCAAGGTATATATGTGAAAGCCAACCAGGAGTTTAACCAAAACTCTTTTCTGGAGCGCAATGCTCAGGCAGAGGCAGGTGGATATGGATCCTTTCCCAACTCCGGGATACAGAAGATGGGGCAAAATGAGGAACCCAGGTCTGATCAACATCAGCACCATGGCACTGACAGGGGCCACCAGAATAGGATTCAACCCCAGACCTTAAAACAAAATGCTGGGAACCCAAATGGAGGTGACAATACAGGACCCATGGGGCCCAGTATCCAGCAGCCACATCATGCTGGGTTAGAAAATGGGATGGAAAACACTTCTCAGCAGAGAACTAACTTATCATGTTCTACTCCCCGCCAGAGAGTCTGGATAGAGCTGAACTCTTCACATTCCCAGCAGCAATCAGCAAGTGGCCCGTCATCCCAGGCACAAGAGCAGGACATGTGGAGGGGCTTCCCTGCTAAGCCTCAGTCAGAGCAGCAGACAGCTAACCCTCAGGTTCACTGCCAGATGTTGGAGCCAAATCCAGCACAGAGATTCCAGACACAGGGAGTTTTCACAGATAGCAGCCAAGGGTCTAACAACTTCCAGCAGCAACAGCAGGACTGTCTCCCAGCCCAAACACACTGTGCTCCAGTCCAGCACAACACTGCCCCTGAGTGGCAGCAATCAAATTCTAAAGCACCGCAAATGAACCAGCCTCTATCCCAGAAAATGCCTGAGCAGCATAACTTCCCCCACAATCAGCAGGCAGACAGCTGCTACCATAACCAGATGCAGTCAGAGCACTTATGTGAAGATCCTGACCTGCAGGATATACTGTCACCTGGGTTTTTAGGAACACAGCAACAACAGCACTGTGATCTTCAACGTCCCCTGTCCCACCCACCACAATTTGAAGGACAGCAACTCAAGTCTTCAAATTACAGACCTTGCAGTCAGCCTCAGCCAGGTCAGCAGCACCTTCAACCCAACCAGCCTCTTCAAAACAATTCTGCTCAATCTAACCAACACATCCAGCACAGTGACCAAGCAACATTCAGTTACAATAATACAACACAGATACAACTACAACAACATCAAAGGCCGTATCCACCAAACTCAGGCACCAGTAACCTCAAGCAATTTCAACCACAGCAGCCTAACAACCACTGCCATCAGCCCAACCATGCGGACATCTCCCAGGCTGCTACACAGTCACAACCTAATTTATCACAAGGGTTAAGCCAACAGGTATCAACACACATGTATCCTAAAGCTGAACAGCACCTAAAGATGCACTCATGCACTCAGTTCCAAAGGGGACCTCGACTACCTCTGGGACCTGTAGGTCCCCATGTAGACTTTCAGAGACATGCAGCCCTGCGTATGCATCTGCTACAAAGGCAGGAGCGCCAGGGCCCTCCTCATCCCCTTGACAGCATGAGTGACCCCAAACATGGTCTGAGAGCTGTAAAAATGGAAAACGGACCCAGATTTGAGCTGCCTGGTTCACAGCAGAAGGAGCAGCAGTTGCATATGCAAGAGGCAGACATAGGTGGAATGCAGATCAAACAGGAGAATCAGCAATCCCTTTGCGAGCAAAGCAAGAAGCAGGGAAGCATCTTGGCCTCTATGGAACAAAGCCTGAGTCAATACCAGCTTTCACCTGTGTTTGAGAAGGAATCCCTTGTCATCAATTCATCAAATAAAGTCAAGGTGGAATCTTCTGGGCCTGTCACAATCTTGTCAACAAACACTGACATGAGTAGAGTGGAATCATCAGCAGCTGCCTCAGCCAATGTAGCTCTAAATAAACCACCTGATTCAACCCCTAAGAAGGAACAACTCCTACAAAGCTTTATGGACTCGCCTATGAAGCTACTGGATACCCCTATAAAGAATCTATTGGATACTCCCATGAAAACACAATTTGACATTGCATCCTGCCACTGTGTTGGTGAGTCTGATGATGTTGGTTTGGAAATATTATTGATCAGTTGGTGTTTAAATATTAATGTATGCTCCTTTATATTTAGAACACATCAGTGAGAAGGATGAAGGCCCATATTACACTCACTTGGGGTCAGCACCTAATGTTGCCAGTATACGGGAGGGGATGGAGAAAAGGTTGACCACAAATTTGACTTCTTGAAAAATGTCATGTTACATAGCCACTGTGCATTATTTTACTTTTGTTTACTTTAATGCCTTTATTCTGCTTTGAAGGTCTGGTCTAACTGGTCGAGCCATCAGGATTGAGAAAGTAATATACACCGGCAAGGAAGGGAAAAGCACACAGGGATGCCCCATAGCCAAATGGGTAATGAAAAAATGTTTTATACATTTCAATTGAGAAGTAGGGAAATTGACTGCTCTTGTATTTGCCTCAAATATCTGCATGTGCAATTTCTATACATATATATTTCAGGTGATTCGTCGATCCAGTGTAGAAGAAAAACTTTTGGTGTTGGTGCGAGAACGTAGTGGTCACACATGTGAGACAGCCTGCATCGTTGTGGTAATCCTGGTCTGGGAGGGCATCCTGCCCAGCCTGGCTGACCGCCTTTACCTCGAGCTAAGTGAAACTCTAAGAAAGCATGGAGCCCTCACCCAGAGACGCTGCGCTCTCAATGAGGAGTAAGTGACAGATCTCAAATCTGGCCAAGTGGGATACAGTACTTTTTTAACCAAACAGTAGTTAAGATGATCACAATAATTCTTTTTATTATACAAGACAGATTTCAATTCAACATTGCCTTCTTTTCCAAACATGCCTATTCAAACATATCATGCGTACTAGTATAATGGCAATATTATATTATATTATATACAAGAACTGCAGAAATGGTTTGGTTCTAGGATCTTATTTTGTATGGATAAAAGGGAAAATGTAGTATATATGTATTGCTTTTGTTTAGTTCTAAGGGGTCCCCACTCCCAAATCATTACTTGTTTCTTTGGATCACACCAAAGGCTACCAGCTCCCAATTTGATCCTTAGACATTATTCCAGGCTAACACTTAATTAATCTGGGCAACAATGACACATTTATAAAACATTTTGTACTCTCAGGAGAACCTGTGCATGCCAGGGGTTAGATGCTGACGCCTGTGGAGCATCTTTTTCCTTTGGCTGCTCCTGGAGCATGTACTACAATGGCTGCAAGTTTGCCCGGAGCAAAATACCAAGAAAATTCAAGCTTCTAGGAGATGATGTGAAAGAGGTATTTAATGTAGATTCAACATATTAATTTGTAATCTGTACACTTAATAAGTGTGTACCATGGTTAATATAATATTATAATTAAGGAAACTTAACAATTCCACTTTTTGTCTTACAGGAAGAGAAAATAGAGCACAACTTTCAAAATCTAGCAACCTTATTGGCTCCCTTGTATAAAACGTTGGCACCTGAAGCTTATGGAAACCAGGTGAGAATATCTGGACATTGTATAGACAACTTGCTTTCCACATATAATGAAAATTTCTTATTTCTCAAAAGCTATAACTGATTTTCAGATAAAATCCAAACCAAGCAAGTTTTAAGTCACACAGGAAATCATTACCAAAAATAGGTTAAACCCTATTCTTCCCATGGGTATTCTTGAAAGTATCTACATGATGAAGTAGTTCTGTAAAGATTTCCAAACGACATTGTTTAGCAACCTTTAGTAATTCTTAACATCTTATTCAAATTTACCTCCTGCTGTTCCTGGACACAGGTGGAACATGAACACAGGGCACCAGATTGTCGTCTGGGGCTCAAAGAGGGCCGTCCCTTCTCTGGGGTCACTGCTTGTCTGGACTTCTGTGCCCATGCTCATAGAGACCTCCACAACATGCAAGGTGGCAGCACTGTGGTAAGAAGGATTAGGGAAACATATCTCTAAGTATGTTGTATTTGTTAGAAGAATAGATAGAGACTCAAACTGCACGTTGAGCTATGCCTTAACATTCCATTAACGCATGGTTTTAAAGCAGATATGTGAATAACAAAATAAGACTTATTTGATTTCTGTGACATTCACAACAAAATGTATATAACTTTTTTTTCCCAAGGTGTGTACATTAACAAGGGAAGATAACCGAGAGATTGGAAAGATACCAGAGGATGAGCAGCTCCATGTACTGCCTCTTTATAAGGCTTCCAACACTGATGAGTTTGGCAGTGAGGAGGGTCAGCAGGAGAAAATCAAGTCAGGTGCCATCCAAGTCCTCAGTGCCTTCCGTCGCCAGGTGCGCATGCTTGCAGAACCAGCCAAGTCTTGTCGGCAAAAAAAGCTGGATGCTAAGAAGGCAGCTGCCAACAAGAATGCCATGCTGGACAGCTCTAATGATAAGGCAGAGAAGGCCCTCCTGGCTAAGTCAAAAGCTGGCACTCCTATGGCAGGTAGGGTAACATTTATTCTGACACATTTTATTTTAATTTCCTTTTGCATCTTTATCTCTTTGTAGGGACATGTTGCCAACATACCAAACTAACACTGAAAACTCAAAAGAGCATTGAATCAACAAAAATTTCTTAGCTACTGCTTAGGTCTTTATCATTTCGGGTTTTTGTTTTCTAGGACTTATTACAGGTGCTGTGGGAGTAACCCTACAGTCAGGTCAGCCAACACACCCCTTTGGCATCCATCATCAGAAACTACAGCAACAACAGCACCAGAGCATTCTTCCCCCTTATTCTGGCTCAACAAATGCAGCAAGCTACCCCAGGTTCCCCAGCCACCCTGGGTCTTTTCCAAGCACTTCCAAGCCAGGCAGCATGTATCCCTCTCAGCCACCAACACCAGCCAGCCCTTACCCGCCCCAGCTCCATGTACCAAACTCTTACATTAATGGTTCAAATCATCAATACCCAGGTTATCAATGTAATGGAGGAATGCCCCTTGACAATTTCCATCAATACTATGCTTCAAACCCAGAGCACCTGGAAATGTATCGACAACAGCGGCCATCGCTTTACTCAGAGCAGCAGTATGGTGTACATCAACCATATGAGTTAAATTATCCACCTAGGTATGGTGAGCCAGGTTTACAGGTCAATGGTTACAATGCCTGCAGCATGAGGCCAGTTCACCCCATGAGACCGTATGCCCCTTATAGTCCTAATGGAGCCTCAAACCCTCAATTCATGAACTCCCTTTCAAGAGCACCCTCAGCCCATGGAGGTCTAGACTATACTGCTGCTGTGAGCAAAGGCAATCAGTTTGGGGGATACCCAAATCCATACCTATCTCGGAGCCCTCAAATCTTGACCCCAGGCCAAGATCCTTTACATATGCAAATCAAGACAGAGATGGGCATGCCTCGTCCACAGTTGCTTTCTACTCAGTTAAGTGGTGGGTGTTTAAACCCCGAAACACAGTCAGGGTTGGGCCTGCCTAATGGGAGCCTCATGGGCTCTGGTATTAAGCAGGAGCCTGGAACACCACAGACACCCAAAACCCCACAAAAGCCTGAGATGTGGTCAGACAATGAGCACAACTTCTTGGACCCTGATATTGGTGGTGTAGCAGTGGCACCAAGCCATGGCTCAGTACTCATTGAGTGTGCAAAACGGGAGCTCCACGCCACAACACCCATTAAAAACCCAGACCGCAACCATCCAACACGCATCTCCTTGGTTTTCTACCAGCACAAAAATATGAATGAAGCCAAACATGGTTTGGCAATGTGGGAAGCCAAGATGGCAGAAAAGGCTCGAGAGAAGGAGGAAGATGCAGAGAGGAATGGTGGTGAGGGGACACCTAGTAAGGGCAAGAAGGGGGTGAAGCGTGAGCATCCAGAGTCATCAGAAACTGGGGAACCTCCTTACAAGCGTTTTATCCAGGCACTAATGGAAGGGTCCTTGTCGTGCACAACAAACACCTATATCAGTACATCTCCGTACGCCTTCACCAAGGTCACAGGGCCTTACAGTCAGTTTGTGTAGAAGAAAACTGAAGGTGCTTTATTTATTACAAACAAAGACCACAAGTACCACTGGCATCATCTAAACACTCCTAATCTGTAAGGTTAGCAACAGTGTTGAGTGGAACCTGTGATCAGATGGGATATAAATCACCTTTCACGTCAGGTCTTTCACCTCTTTAACAATCAAGCTTTACTAGTTGACCCTACTGAGGATGTATTTATTTTTGTTTGGCAACTTTTGCAAAACACACTGTCAAAATCTCTGGTGCTTTCAGTCTGATACATAAGGACCTACTTTTTAATGAAAACCAAGTTTAATTTTTGGTGGCTTTATTTTTCATAAAAATTTTTGGAGATGTCATCTTGGCATAAAACACTGACTGTTGTAAAGGACAATATCCACGGTGCTAAAGTGTGTGCTTGTTACCATTGATTTTAATTCAAATGCCTTCACACTATGACCAGAACACACTCTACAAGTGACACTCAATGAATTATGTCAACACAACATTGAAAATATCATCCTACTGTCGAATCATCAGCATCATAATGGTTTTTGCAAGTCAGTGTTTCTTAGAGCACTTTTTGATAATGAGCTAAATGTTTTGGTAATACCTTTAAATCTCAAAATCTGGTTATACTGTACTGCTACATTGAGAGTAATTCATTTCTAAGCATCGCTAAAATGAAATTGATGAATTTAATTAATTTTGTAATTTTTAATACCATTGTGTTGGTGCTTCTTTCACTTTCCTATGTCATTTATACTGTAAATTGAGCCATTCTAATGGTGCATTTTTAACATTTTGAGGAAAAAAAAGATTCTACATGTTTGTGTTTTAGTTTTCCAGGTTTACTTTGTTGTCAACAACTGTTTTAATGTTCCTTACCGTAGGTTCATTGAACAAACCTGGACTGTGAATATTACATGTAGTTTTATGTATGTGGTGCTTAGTAAATGTGCTTTTTATACACTGAGGAACATGAAACAGGGTAAGCTCAGCGTCAGTTTCAAAGGGCAGCTGGCTTGCTGTGGGGTCTTTAATTATTGCAATCTAACTGTAAAATAAACAGGTGAGATTTGTACAGTAAGTTAATTTCCCTTTTTGGAATTACTGGTATAGATTTTGTGTTGTAAATAACAGCCTATTTCATTGTATTTCTTGGGGTTTCAACTGATTTTATATCTTGAGGTGCTATCAACCTACTAGAAACATACAATGTGAGACTCTTTGGGCAGTGAGAAGGCTTTTACATAATGTACAGTTCAAACCTGTCATATACCTCAAAACTACAGTAGTTTGGCAATAGGCAACATATTTTTCTTTTTCCTTTGTATATTACTTTGAAAATGTCAAAAACAGTTCAACTTTAGGCCACCAAAAGGCATAACAGTTCATTTATTATTTTCTTATCAATCTGGTAGAAAGTATTACTTGAACTTGAATCTTTGATGTTACTGTAAAATCAGGGACATTTTCAATGTCAATTTGTGTACATCTTCATCGCCTGTATTCATCTGGTCTTTTTCTCATTCAGGTACTTCCCATTTCATCCTGAATCTCATTTTCGTCTTCTATCCTTACTTCTACACAGACAAAAAACATTTTGTAAGGAAAAAGTACTTTCCTGCAATTTTCTACTTAGTAGTACTTTAAGTAGGATGGTGGTAATCTTTGAAAAGTAATTTGAACATATATGCACTGAGTTGACTAAAGGGAAAGTATAATATTGACTAAATAAAAACCAATGTATTTGCATTTGTTATGAGACAAGACCAGGGCAGTGATTAACGTAGGTGCACATCCTTGTGCCTGTGTATAGTTAAATTTATTTATAACCACTAAGCAATTGTATAATGATTTTTTCCCCCTACCTATTTGATTTAATTAATGCGGTATATAATGGAATGACTGTCATGTTATAAACTTACCCCACTCTTCAACATATTAATTTTCTGAAAGCACTTCATTTCTTTTTCAGGAAAAAATATGTAATAAAGAATTACAAAACGTTTTATTTAAACAGATTGTAAATGTGTTAAAAAAAATAAATTATGTCACATTGTACATACCAAGAAACTGTATTGCAGGAATACAACTCATTCTTTGATGTTGATGTAGGTTCTTCTTGTTCTGTCAAATTGACCCACAGCTCCTCTATCAGCAATCCTCATGAGATCTTTAAATATCCTTTTGGCTATTTCAGGTTAAAAGAATGATCGTGGTTAGATTATCCAGGAAGTAAATGTATGCTTACTGTCACAGCAATGTTTACAGTTATAGTATCCTGTTCGATCAGACATTAGAAGTTCTAGGTTGTTTTTTTTTGGTTTTTTTTTAACTGTTCCAGCTTTGTAAAATAAATCTACAGTAAAAAATGTTGAATTTCATTGTACAGGACCCAGCTACAGTAGCAGGTTGGGGTTAAGAAAGCCAAGGTGTCTAAGATATAGCGGGTTAAAAGCATAGCCATACTTGAAGATGCTTCAGAGTGTTTCTGAGTGAGTCAACATTACTTGAATGACTTTCGGGGCTAAACTAGTGCACTATATGCGCTCAGCTCAAAGGTTAAGCTAGCAGTTGATACACACTTGGTCTTTTTGCAGTTAGACACTAAAAGGTATAAAAAAATGTGCAACTTTTTGCCTGTCATTTTATTTTTTAAGGCTTCCCTTGTTCTCCTGAAGTTTGGTATGCTACAAAAATGGAATTAAGGATGGGTATTAATACTGTAAGTATTGTAATGTAATGAATGCAGTTTATTTGAAAGCTGTTTATTATATCATTCCTGATATTGCTGAGATGTGGGTGTTTTTTTTAATAAAATTTATATTTATTTAAAGCAATTTTGATCTGTTGCTCCAAGTTAATACTAATATCTAAAGTCTGTGCATTACTGTCTACATGTTGAAGTTTTTAAATGTGTAATTATGGAAGAACCTGGAAAGAGATAATTTCCTGTTTACTCCTTAATTGTTTTATTTACCCAAACAAGCACAACCTAGTTACAGACTTAAAGGAAAATTAGAGCATATTAGCATGACTTTCAGACTTATACAAGGCCTGACCTGAAAATGGGCCACAAAAATACTGAAATATATACAAGATAATTTACAACTTAATAGAAAAGAGACCAATATTTTTGTGATTAACTTCTAAATTAATAATTGATTTTACCAACAAAAAAAATCTATGTAGTGTCCAGCATGACACCCCAAACACATCTCACTTCTGTTTTTTACTCAAAATTACAGATCTTCACTGGCTCATATTTTCAGTGCACTGGGTATTAGCATTTTCTTTTTTATTGGATGTAGATGGCTCTTCATACAGCTGAGAATGAATCCTTACCAAAAAATAAATCCAGCTCCATAAAAAAGATGCAGCTGCTTCATATGATGTTAAGACGTTGTGTTGGTTCCATATTGTCTTTAGGAGTTCAGACAAAATGCCACTTGTCCACTTTGCAAGAGAAGATTTAGAATCACGTTTAAAAATAAGTGTCGAAACATATAATACCTCAAATTAACCAAATTTAGTACATGTATGTAATTTACTTACCATCTGGAGAGACAGGATGTGCGCTGCCAAATTCAGGGGCCTGGGGTGTCAAACATAATATATGACAATTACCACACCTAAACCTAATAAAATGTATGTGCTATCACTGTGTTATTACTGATTTGCTGTACTTGATTGATTTTCATTATTATTATGGAACATATAAAAGGTTCTCACCGATTGGACCACATCTCTGGTCTCATCTGTACTGCATTTGAAAGGGCTATCACAGCAGGAGATATTTTTGCTAAACAAAACAAAAAGTAGTAGTAGTAAAAGTCAGTAATGTTTATTTCACTTTCATAGCCAATTACAGTGGGTACGGAAAGTATTCAGACCCCTTTACATTTTTGACTCTGTTTTATTGCAGCCATTTGCTAAAATCGAAAAAGTTCATTTTATTTCTCATTAATGTACACTCAGCACCCCATCTTGACAGAAAAAAACAGAAATGTAGAAATTTTTGCATATTTATTAAAAAAGAAAAGCTGAAATATCACACGGT
>JAVQJL010093429.1:0-25469 GCA_036024295.1 Nannoperca obscura
CTGACCATCTTCCCTGTCCCTGCTGAAGAGAAGCACCCCCAGAGCATGATGCTGCCACCACCATGTTTGACAGTGGGGATGGTGTGTTCATCGTGATGTGCAGAGTTAGTTTTCCGCCACATATAGCGTTTTGCATTTAGGCCAAAAAGTTCAACTTTGGTCTCATCTGACCAGAGCACCTTTTTCCACGTTTGCTGTGTCCCTGACATGGCTTCTGGCAAACTGCAAACGGGACTTCTTGTGGTTTTCTTTTAACAATGGCTTTCTTCTTGCCACTCTTCCATAAAGGCCAGATTTGTGCAGTGCACGACTAATAGTCGTCCTGTGGACAGATTCCCCCACCTTAGCTGTGGATCTCTGCAGTTCATCCAGAGTCAGCAGGGGCCTTTTGGCTGCATTTCTGATCAGTACTCTCCTTGTTCGGCCTGTAAGTCTAGGTGGACGACCGTGTCTTTGTAGGTTTTCAGTTGTGCCATACTCTTTCCATTTCCGGATGATGGACTGGACAGTGCTCCGTGAGATGTTCAAAGCATGGGAAATCTTTTTATAGCCTAACCATGCTTTAAATTTCTCCACAACTTTATCCCTGACCTGTCTGGTGAGTTCCTTGGACTTCATGATGCTGTTTGCTCCCCAATATTATCTTAACAAACCACTGAGGCCGTCACAGAACAGCTGTATTTTTACTGAGATTAAATTACTCACAGGTGGACTCTATTTAGTCATTAGGTCAACATTCGATGCACTCAGAGAAAAGGGGGCTTATTACTTTTGCACAACACACTTTTCAGTTTTTCATTTGTTAAAAAAAATTTAAATCATGTATCATTTTCTTTTTACTCCACAGTTGTATGCCACTTTGTGTTGGTCTTTCACGTAAAATTCCAATAAAATATATTTATGTTTGTGGTCATAACGTGACAAAATGTGGAAAAGTTCCAGGGGTATGAATACTTTTGCAAGCCACTGTATGCACATGCATAGACACACACACTCACTCATGTACAACCTAATCAAAATCAAAGAGCAAATAAAACACCAAACTCTCATCAACATCACACTTTGACTTTCAACAGCATCAGTGTGACTCCTGCACATTCACAGGTGTTCATCTTCGTTTCTTTGGCAAACACTGCAGCTCCTGCCACCCACAGACGTGGCATTTAAAATTCAGATAGCTGAATCTTCCTCTCTCCCCTTCTTGATGCTTTACAGCCGCCACGTCTGAGTCAGAGCACTTGAAAACAATCTTTTACCATGGGAATTAATTAAGACCAAATCTAGACTAGAGCCCTTTAAAACATACAGCGCAGAAGAAGAAAGAAAGAAAAAAAGACAGAGAGGAATGGAAATGGAGATTTGTTGTTTTAGCATTTTTAAGCTCATTCAAAGGTCTTGATCATCAACAGACAATGAAATACACAGAAAAGGGGATCTTAAGATGTTGATAACAGTTAACTGTATATTATCAGTATACAGGCAGGCTGTTGAAATGTGGGGGACCAATGGTGGAAGTAACTTAGTAGATTTACTCAAGTATAAGCAGTTAAGTACAATTTTGATGTACTTGTACTTCACTTGAGTATATTCCACTTTTTACACATCTACAATTTTCTGAGAGCTGCAGTTTCTACACTAAACACCATATAATATAAAATAAAAAGCACTGTTAAAGATAAAAGTGGTTGCTAACCTTTTTGGCTTGTGACCCCTCACAAAAAAAAATTGTGTCCACTTGGGGAACTTGTCAAGATTCAGATGTCTATGAGTTGATTAAAAAGAGATTTCCCCACCAAACTTTTCAGCTTGTTTCATTTAACTTTTTGAGGCCGAAACATCTAAAGTATCCAATATTTCACTCCAAAGAAAAACTGAAAAATGTATATAAATTTGTGTAGCAAAACTTTAAGCTTTAAGCTTTTTCAAGTCCTACTCCATTATTCATCTCATGGTACTTCCGAACCACTGCTCTGAACTATCATACTGTATATACTGTAAAATAATTTAATCTAGCTGCACCTCAACCCCTTAATGCCATATATTATAATATATCACAGGGATCGTTTTTCTGCAGAAAAAGTACTTTTAATTTTCATAATTCAACTTTTACTTAAGTTGGGAACACTGATGATTGCGGGGCTTGGGAAAGAACCATTTCAACTGTGGCCTAAAATACACAGTTCTGGGTTTTTTGTTGTTGTTGGTTTCACAGGAAAGCTTTACTTCATAACGAATCAAGTTTACTCAACCATGCAGTGATATGGCTTAAAGCTGTGGGAGGACGTGACATAACGAGCCTGCAACGGCTGCCTAGGAACAGATCCAAGCATGCACAAACATACACAGAGGTTTCGGCACAACAGTGGCCTATGTAAAGGTCACGCCTAAACTCTTGATTGATAATGGGATATTAGCTTTGATATTATTATGCCAGTGCTCAATCAAAGTGCCATTCTCTGAGACACAGCAGGACACTGAAGCACTGTGCTGAACAAACCATCTGAAGCCATTCCCGTGAAGTACAAGAGTAGAAAATGCTGTGAGAAAACTAAAATCACTGGTTCAGTATTGTGAGGAGCAGTCACATCAACCCACCCACCCTGAAAAAAAAGGTTAGTGAATGGGGCCCACATTCCTATTAAGGTAAAATGTCCCTCAGGGTTGGTTTGCTACACCTCAGTACACAAGAAGTTTCACAAACACTGTCATTTTCACACCCAACCAGCTCTCCTTCACGAAAAAGGGCATTGTGCAACATGCCAGGAGGACACAGGAGGAATGAGCAAACACTCAAACTCCTACAGAGAGACAGGAGGGACAAAACACTGCAAAAAAAAAACATAAAAAGGAGCCTGTGAAGGTCACCACATTTATTGGAAATATGTATGGTTTGTAATATGGTTATGAAAATGAGATGTTATCAGACTGAATAAATGTTAGAAATATCACAGATGTTCCAAGGTTCCACAGAAATATGACGCTTGCGTCAGTCTATCATATCATCCAATTTCAGTGAATCTTCACCAATTGTTAAGGTTTATGCTGTTTTTCAAAATGACATCACTTGAAACTGAATCCGACTATTCTCAGCTCCAAACACGTCAACACCAGATCTGACACCGTACTGTATTGATTCCCAATCTATCATCAATCTATTCCTTGAAATCCTATTATGTGTACCCTCCACCCTCGTAAAGACCAAGGTGCTATGTCACATAAAAAAATGGATGCTGGTGCACTTCTCCCCTTCGGCTAAGATGTACCGGTTCTTCACCTCAGCCTGTCATGAAAGAGACGGATGTTCCTTTGAGGCATCCCAGAGGTCAGGTAGCCATGTTCCACCACTGCAGCTCAACCTTGGCAGATACATTAGTAAATTTAATTCCCCTCTGCCCCGCTGTATGTCTTTTAGTAGTGCGACTGTGTGCAGCGTCCAGTAAAGAATCCATTGTTGCTTCTGTTGTATTTCATATGTGTCGGAGAGAGAAAGAGATCGACGCGAGCAAAGAAAAAAAGAGCAGAGATTCATTTAGCTTGACATGTATGAAATACAGGTTCACGTCCCCGAAGGGAAGGTTTAACAATTGGAGTTTCAGCGAGATTGTATCTCAGAATTGCAACATGATGCAAGATGTGCTTGGTCTTGCAAGATTTGTGTGTGAGAAAGAAAAAAAACGTGATATACTTTTGAGGTGTTCAGTGGGCTGTTTAAGAAAACTGAATGTCAAAATCACCAACAGATATGGAAAAAGATTTTGCTCTTCCATGTAATTGAGATATGTAGACGAGAAGTCAGAGGGAGATAAGGTTGGATGGAAGGTGGAAGGTGGAAGATAGAGAGAGGGGAAAAGTGGAGAGTAAGGTTGCAAACAACACCTACAGTGAAGGAAAAAATGATTAAAAAAAAAAGATAGGCAGAAGGTGGAGGAGTACACATCGAGTGAGTACTTTAGGCCATGAGCTGAGAGGTGCCAGAAACACGTCACAAGATGATTTATTTCACAAGAAGAGGCAATATCACTAACCATGACCTATTTTTAAGTTTTATAACTATTTAAACCCAAGATGATAATCTCAAGGAACAGTTATGTGAAAGCCTAAAACATCATTTTATTTCAGTATTATTTATATCAGTTACATTTTTTCCATGCACTGTGTAAAATCATTATTATATTTAACCACTGCGACTTTGCTGGCAACACTTGTAGATGTCCTTCGCAGCCTGTCTGCTGGGCTACAACTTCAACCTGCTCACAGGTTATCCCAAATGGGTGTATTCAAGCATGTGTCAGTTTGCCTGCATGTTTTCATAAATGTAAATGTGTCTTTGACGTATTTCCCATTTATGTGAGGAAATGAAATAGAGGTGCCCTCTTGGAGTGTAAGGAAAGACTACGAAAAAAGTTTAACATATCAAGTAGGAAAATAGAAAGTATATTCATATTAACGTGTGTACATATTCATTTCTGTTTGCTGTCTGGCCGAGAAAACTCTACACTGTCCATATCAACAGTCACCCTTCACCTACACACTTACACTTCACAAATATGTCCATGTTTCTCTATGCTTAATTTGAAATTGCTTTCACCCACATCAACTGTAATTCTCTCTCTTTTTTCACACACAAACACACACTCGGATCTTCCCTGACACTTTGTGTTGCTAATGCTGGATGGAGGTTGTCATGGGAACACATCTTTGACAGTTTTCTGGGCTCACTCGTAGCAAAAACACAGAAACTCACTGAGGAGGCAGAGGAAGTGCAGGCGTCAAAAGGAGAGAAAAGCAGCAGCTGAGTGATGGCTAGTGATGGCTATATATGTTTTGGACTGTTGACAAGTGATCAGAGTCAGTAACAGTGGAAATATGATACTACTGTATCATTTAAGGTCAATGTATAGGCTACTAGTGGATCAACATCATGCCACCGAGTCCTAATGTCCAAACATCTATTTCTAAAGACACCACTTTGCAGTATGTGAATATAAAGGATCAATCATAAATATACAACGGTCTTCTTCAGTGTAGTCTTACTAGAATTACTCAGAAAAGAGAACAAATCTCATATCATTAATTTAAACTGAGTGACAATAAATAAATACAGATAATTATTTGGACCCAGTGCAACAATTATTAAGCCACAAGACAGAGATGTAGTCTATAATATAACAATATAAACCCCTTAGCAATTTCAGCCCACAATCACACATGTATAAGCAAAGGAGACAATGTACAGTTTTTACACATTGCATAGCGCGCACACACACACACAAAACGCTATGTTGCTATGCAACCAGTTGCTGCTCATGTTCTCTTCTGTACAGTGCGTTACATCAGTAGGGGAATTTGTTGTTCTACTCACCTGTCTGAACGTCAATATTGGGCACCTGAAGTCCTCCACAATCAGCTTTTATGCCCGTTCATTCTCAAAGCGTAGGCCCAATACAACCAGTCCCAGTGTTGCCAACTTTGGGTAAGAGTGAGATTTTAAAGCCATGCACGTGCACTTAATCAAGCATACATGCACATATGGACTCAATTCCCCATCAGGGTTTAAAAAAAGAAGGGGAGTAGGATTCTGCCGAGGAGAAGGAAAATGGCACAATACCTATATCCGCTGTTTGCCTGAACTGGCTGTTTTCCCAGCAACAGACCGACTATACCACCTAGCAATAGCTTAACAGGCGATTCGTACAAACAAATTCAACAATCTGTAAATAAATACAAAAAATACTCAAAATGCAAATGCTATAACTCAAACCCCTTGTAAGTCTATTTGTATAGTTTAAAACTCTAAAATATATTTCTAATCTATTGTATCTAGGTTGTTTTAACTTACAGAGTTCCTGTCTAACAGTATGTGCCTATAGTGTCATCTACATTTGCATTTAGAACCTGTATGAACTTTGCTAAATTGTACTGCTTAGTGTAAATGACTAATTGTCTCAGCACCGGAACATGCGGTGCTCTTACAGTAAATAAATCGCAGACTCAGTCTCTCTACTCCCATCTGTTGGGTTGTTTATCTCTTTGTTCGTCTCCCTGTCAGAGATTTATGACTCTGTCTCACCACAAGGCTGCCACTGCACCCAAAGATGATCAGTAATCACATCATGTTGCACGGCAGCAAAACATTTACTTATGCATGTGTGAGGTGTTAATGTAGATGTGTCTGAGCAATGTAAATATGCATTTCCATCCACATGCGAGAATCAGCACACCTTCATTTCCAATTCCATGTGTTATTTATGGAAACCAGGAGTAGTTATAATGGAGCTCCCTTTTGACAAGTTATTTTTCTAGTCTCACTTCATGATCTTTTTACAGTGTCGTATTTTGAATTGCTTTTTGGATGAAATATGATCCTGACTTAATTTGTTTTCTTTAAAACATGTAGTCAGCATTGTTCTGCGTTTCAGGCTATTTTAATCAAAATACATTATAATGTCTCTATTACTATACTATACAATAACACTGTAGAGGATACACTGAAGTGTAACTGTGTTTTCTCTTACTTTCTATTCCATTTGATCCAGAGGCTTCTGAAGCACAAACTGTATAATACCTTTTTCTCAGTCATCGCAAAGTTCATGCAGACTAGCAGATGAAGCTGTAGAGCAGCGTCTCTGTGCCTATAGCCATCACACCATAAATAAATGTACAGGAGGGCAGAAATATAAATAAGTTAAAAGGGAGATAGTGGGAAATGACGGTATATCACTGTCTCTAGCTGCTGCGAGTGGCTTAAGGAGGGTGAATACAGAGATATGTGTGGGTATAATACAATGTGCGTGTACAATGTAATACAAAATAACTACATGTTTAATTACATGATGAGGTGACCTCTGACCATCACCATCGTGTATTAGCAAATGTTCGATGGCCTGTACTTATGAGGGTGTGTTTGAACCCCTAACACGTATAACATCTTCCAAGGACCATGAACACCATTGTAGGCCAGGCAACCAGCAGAGATTCCAGGAAGTTGCAGTCCCGGCCAAGAAATTGTCCAAGTAAACTAAAAAGTAAAGCAAAGTGTAAAAAGTAAAATACATTTTTTTACACTTTGGTTTTGGTACAAAATTAACAATTAAGACATAACCTGTGCTAGTATGCAGATTATGTTAAAGACAGGCTAGTTTTCCGGTCGTTACGCTAAGTTAAGGTAATGTTCTCTTCTCAATACAAAAGCATTCAGTTATCTTTTCTATGTCCTCCAGTTTCCTTGACATCATAGTAATGACAGACCTTGCAATGTTAGTCCTCAGGTTCGCTTATCTTTGTGTGGTCCAGCAAGAACCAAAAACATCAGAATGGTAAATGGACTTCACTTAAATAGTACTTGTCAACCTTAACGGTTCCCAAAGCGCTTTACAGATTGATCTCATTCACAACAAATGGACAGGAGGATCGAACCATCAACCGTGGGATTAGTGGAGCCACAGGCGCTACAATGATGTTTGATCTACTGGGCTGTGAAAAGCAGAGGTAAACCAGAATCAACATGATACCTGACATCACGCCTCTCTATTATTAGGGCAAGAGCATAAAAGTACCAGGGCCCAACAACTGTGGAAACAGGAATTGATTAAAAATGTCATATGACGTCATGTCTGCCGACAGTCACAACAATCCACAGCTGTGGATTTCTGTCATAACGGTGTGTATATATGTCACTCATAGTTAATTAAATCAGCTGTCTTTCTGTCAGAGATGCTTGTGTATTTATCACTCATAGCTAATAATATCACCTGCATTTCTGTCATAAAGGTGAGTGCACATATCTAATAATCTCAAGTTAATTTATGTCAGGAAGGCTTGTGTATTTTTTTGGTCGAGCCCCTTGTCAGCTAATTGTAAGAAGTATATTCAACATGGACAGGAAGTCTCCGGTCATTCAGTATTTTAATGAGCATAAACATGATCTTAGCCAGCTCATGGGCGTAGGTCGTCAATATACCACAACGAGGAGGGAACAGAGACAGAGAGAAGCTTTCTGGGTTGATTTCTGGCATACTTTTACACAATGGTTTAAATTAGGATTTTTCCTTGACATATTTTTATAAAGATTCACGTGGTAACTTTGCATTGATTGTTCATTTCCTTGTGTTGCCATTGGAAACTTTGGAGGGTTTTCTCCCCCCATTGGTTGTTATGCTTTAATTAGGCCTACCTTGTTGACTATCAGTCTAATGGCTATGTATTACTGCTACCTGCCTGTGGCCTGATGTCTATATAAAGGAAGAATATTACATTTTCATTTAATTTATTTGCTGGCAGACTAGGCACAGGAAGTCCATTGTGCATTGCAGGGTAAAAGCAGCAACACATTCGGTCTTTGCAAACAGAAATGATGTACGTGCTTATTTGCATATAAAGCGGGGAATTGAGATCCAATCACAAGTGGTCACTCAAGATGCATTCTAATACCAGGTGTGAACTGACGTGCTTAGCGTGGTCCACTTATGATCGGATCACCCAAGACGCATGTTAATTCAGGTGTAAACAGGGCCCTAGACTAATCAGCATTAATCAGCTATGCATGACATCAAAGCAGACCTCTCCATCTGTAAGCTGGACAGGGCACTTACATCATATTCAAATCCGCACACACACATGCACGCACATTTCAAACACTACAACAAGCAAAGCATGAATATACATCAATCACACAAACACACACACAAACCACGCACATGAAGATGTTAGCTGCTTTTGATGATAGGAAACGTCAATATTTCCCTGGGCCTCTCTTCAGGGGTCTTCAGATGAGCGTGACATGGGAGGGCCCCTGGGAAAGGTCAGCACAGTTCAGAGCCCCGGTAGGGCCACATTAGATACAACATTGAGGGATCAAAAGCTAGGATGTAGCCCACCAGTGAGACCTCGCAGTGGGGCATCAAGAAGGACTGATCCTGGAGGTGGAGGAGATGGAGGATGGGGAGAGCCGACAGGGAGACGGGAAAAAAAGGGATGGTTTGATAGAAGAGCGTGAAAGGGAAGGGGAGGAGATGGCTGTGTGCAGGAGGAGAGACAAGAGCAGGAAGTGGCAGCCTGTCACTGGTAGGCACATTGTGAGTCACCTGTAAGTCAGCAGCTTCATTATTCTGGCCTAGTTTAATACGCAACAACCTTCACAAATCTCCTCTGCAGGCAAATTGTGTTTGACAGACTGCGAAGTAAAATCATAACCTCTGTTTGCTGTTTCCATTTTACAGCAAATTCTCTGGGATTCATTTTTTGATTTTTTTTGTGACTATTATTTGGAGTTGACAAGTGCAGATTAGATGATCCACCAACAGACTTGATGAGTCCAGTTCAGTGAGGATGTTATAACTACCATAAGTGTGAAATAAACTCTGAAAGGTGTAGACTAAAGTGTCACACTATCTTATCCAAAGCTTAGACACATGCCCTTGTAGCTAACGAAGATACACCAACTTGTGCACACTAACTCACACACAGTTAGACTGTGACAGTCGATTAAACTCAGGAATTGAAAGAGTTGGGTGTCAGTGGACATGCATCCCTGAAGTCTGAGGGGCTTGGCAAGTGAAGAGGGCCAAGAGGAAAGAGGTAGACGGGCACATTGTGTGTTTGTTCGTCGCTCTATGAAAATGACATGACTGCAAACAAGATGCTGAAAGCTGAAGGTGTTAAGGTGATGGAAAACATAAACTGATGTCAGACCGTATGGTATCACATAATAACTAGAGGTGTTTGTTGGAGGATTTTGCTACCTTTGGACAGAACTAGGCTAGCTAACAAATGTATGATGACGTAATCTTTTTTGATTTTAATTATTGTTTGGTTACCATGGTTTTATAGCCTCTATAGCCTATATAGTATTTAGGAATTGAAAATCACTTGAATGATGTAATTCATGGGAAAGACAGAGCCTCATTAACCAAGATTTTCTCACTAACAGGGGCTCGGTGTGAGCAGATATAAAGCTGAATTACAGAGGTAGAGCGGTTGTCAGAAAAAGTGCATAGCGCCTGGCAGCATAGCCTCTTCAGAGTGGAAACCACTGCCAGCCTCTGAATCATAAAATTCAAAAGGGAAAAGAGAGAGTGACTCATAAGATCATCCAGTTGCTGCCTTTATGCAAAAACAAGAAAAAACTTACAGGGAGGAAGAGGGAGAAAAACAGCGATAACAGAAGTATGTCTACGTCATCGATGAGTACCAGAGCCTTGGAGCAGAGAGGGTAAATAAAGCAGTGAGGAGGGTGGGTAATATTACCCACCCTCCTCACTGCTTTATTTATCCCTCCTTGCCACCTGTCATGTTCTGCTGGGCAGTGATGTCATTCAGTTGGTAGAGGCATACACAAACACACAGAGTATGTAAAGAACTACACACACACATACTGCAGATGCTTAATTTTTAATCACACCACACACATATATGTATATATATACACACACACACACACAAACACACACAAACACACCACCAACCACTGCCTTTCACTGGCCCCCATGTATGTCTTTCTTCATCTTCTTCTGCATCTGTGGTTGCACATGGTCATCCACTTATGTTACAAAGGCTGTGAACAAAAAAAACACTTTCTAACATTTAGTCTAAGTTCAGCACACACAGGACAGGAAAGAGGGCAGCAGGGTGGATATAGGATTTAGGTTTCTGGTTAAACTGGATATTTGTGTATATCAAAAGCTCTCCCTAAATATAGGACAGGAGATGGAGAGAGGAAGACAGAAGACGAGGATCTGACTGGTTAGCACCCATATATAACCTCTGCCTCGCTGCTTGCCAGCACGTGGTGTCACACTGTTCAATTCAATTCAGTTTTATTTATATAGCGCCATATCATAACAAAGGTATCTCAGGGAACTTTTTTGTACAGAGCAGTTCAAGACCAATTGTAATATTTACAAAGAGCCTACAGTCCCACCATGAGCAAGCAGTAGGCGACAGTGGCAAGGAAAACCTCCCTTTTAACAAGTAGAAACTTCGAGCTGAACCAAGCCCCAGGTGGGCGCTCATCTCCCTTGACCAGTTGGGTTGAAATCAAGGGAGGGGAGCAGGGGAGCAAGTCACTAAACTGTTTCCCCACTGTCAACCCTAGTTCAGTCCCCTTAGCACTTGTCATTTGCTATAAATAGGCATCCACACAGAAACAACCATCAGCCCATTTTGTCTGTCTGTGTGTTATAATGTTGTGTGAGTAAGCGAACACATATGAGCCACACTTCTGTTCTCTTCTAAAAGAAAAGACGTCTGGCGCATAAAAGTTCAGGACACTGTGGCTGAGTTTTAGAGATAGCAGCCATTTTTTTTGCGTCATCTTCTCTCATCACATTCAGTGTTGGGTGTTATTTGATCAATAAGTCTCAGGACAATTTGACAGAAGGGACTCTTTTTAGTGTTCAGTTCTTGGGTTTCTAGTGCCTGAAAACTGTCTTGGGTGCTCAGTTTGATTCAGTCTAACCTAAATGTAAGTGTTTTTTTTATTTAATAATCAATGCGTAACATCCTAATTCTGCCCTGCATGCAGGTGTTTTTCTTTAGATGTTTAATATGGACCTACAGAATTCTGCATGCAGGACCTCAATAAGATGCTTGTACCATCTAGTGTACTCCCCAAACTTCACTACCATAGATTCATTGGATTACAGGGTCAAATATATTAGTTGTATTATTTTTTAATTGCATAAAATGTTCTCACGCAACATTATAACACACAGTACATGCCTGTCTGTCCCTGTCTACTTGCACTCTGTGTGTGTGTGTGTGTGTGTGTGTGTGTGTGTGTGTGTGTGTGTGCGTGTGCACCTATGATGTAAAACCCTCCCTGCTTAATACACACCTCCTTCATCTTAATCATTATCATGACAAAACAGTTCTTTATCTGATGCCGAGAGTACGTTTTGCTGCAGCTCTGACACAGGAAGTTGGGATCACTTCTTTATTTGCAGCATCTCAGCTGTAATACAGCACACGTCTGGCAATGTTACAGTCTCAAGAATCCCGTCTGGGCTACAACACACTCTGTGACGTCAGAAACAGAGTGTGTGCGGGCCTTGCCGTCAGCCCACGCAATGGCTTATGAGGAGGAGGAGTGGATGAGGTAGGACGGAGGGACAAAGAGAGAGGCGGGTTTTACCCTGTGATGTAATTTCATGGAAATTGTTATGTGTGGTGATGCTGCATCACAGCACAGCCTCCTACTGGCCAAGGAAAAGACCACACAAACAGGAAAATAAGAGGTTTGTGTTGCCACTTTACATTTAGCAGCAGTGTTTCCTCATCCTTAAGCAAAAAGAAGCTTTTCTTCTTTGAGCAAATACAAACATCCCCACAGATATATTCAACACTGGGACCTGAGGATATCATTTGAATATATTAAGGGGAATAATCGCTGGCAGAGTTGTTCGCAGGATGATGCTGTAAAGCAGAGATTAATGAAAGCGTCAATGAAGCCTCTGAATTTACACAAAAGGTGTCACATCTTTTGTTACCAAAGATGAAAACCATATTTCAATATGACCGCTGCGGAACTAAGAGGACACTTCAGTCTATTTTGGAAAATAACCATACAGTGCCATCTGGTGGCAATGTGGAAATTATTTTGAAAGAGAGAGTTGTTTTATGCAGTGTAGACATTAAAATGTCCCTTTTTGCTTAATGAACTTGGATATCTTAAATTCTCAAGTGAGTTGCTGAATCTTGGAAACATTTCTGCAGACAGCAGGCATGCAGTCACAGAAGATATAGTGAAGAAAGCACAGGGTAACGGTTGAAGTTTTGTGCACATCAGTGTTTGTCAATGTTTAACCTTTAAAATCATGATTACATGTCATTAGTGTACTGTATGATTTATTTCTTTGTTATTTAAAGCCCTGAAAACTTGGCTTAAAACTATTTTTAATATTTAAATATCCACGACTAAATGAGCAACAACCACTGTCACAAAAAAACATCTATGGGTATAATTTATTGGGAGTTTTAACTCTCAAAAACTCAGTTAGTCTGCTTCAGCGGGATGATGTGGGTGTTGATCACTAAAAAAACAGAATCAGATTCTCACTGAAACTGAGTTACTTTTCCCCAATGGAGCCCCACTCACTTCAAACCAGCAAGAACAGCAAAGGGGAAAAACAGTAAGAGGCTGATTAAGACAATGTGTTTAGGGGCCTTCAATATACTTTGCCAAACCTTTCAGTGTAAAAAGAATAGCATAGACAAATTCAATAAAAATGAGACATGATAAAATAAACCTCTCCATGAAACAGAGTTTAATAGATTGTTAAAAATAAGGCTATGATGCTGTTTTAGCAAACATTGACCAGGAAGAACCACCGACATGGTGTCCAGAGAAGCCCAGTACAACGGGTAAATGTGACCAGTCTCTGGGTTATCACAGATGGACATACGGTGAGCACACATACACCGCAAATTTGCAAAATCAAACACACGCACTGACAAATGTGTCTTGCGTTCAGACTCCTTAACGTACACATGTACGGTACACACAAACACACAGAGACATCCACCCCACCCAAAACGGTGGCAATAAACAGAGATTTAGCTGAAAACATAGCAGTGTTCTCTTAAAAAAAACATGCATAGCTTAGTACATGGATGTGTTGTTCGAAAACCACCAAGTTATTGTTTGCACACTTTGATCTCATAGTTTGTCAAATATTTCCAACATGACAAAAATGTATTTTATTTAACCATTATTAACAATCACGCAAACTCATTGGACTATTTTGTTTTACAATAGCCTCCATTGTATTTTGCTCATGTAGAAAGTTACATTCTGAACCAAGATAGGTTCGATAACAAAAGGAAATAAATACTGGAATGGAAAAAACACAAAATGAACTTACTTTTTTGAAATGGACTGAAGACCAAACTTGGCCCAACTTGTCTGATACAAAAACAAAATTAAAAGACCTGCTTGGTTTCCTGCTATCGTTTTAGAGTAATCATCAAAATACTCCTTAATAAAAGTGTCTTGCACGAGTACAAAACACGCATGATGCCCAAAATCACAACAAATAAAATATTAACAATAATTGCCTTCCAGGCCTTCAAATAAATTGGTAAAAACAAAACAAGGAATGATGAAGCAATCAAGAGAGACTCTCTTTAGTGCATGTCCATTAGAAGGTGCCAAACACGTTATTTTTAGTCAGATTCCCTCATTCAAGCTTAGTTCCCAATAAGATGAAAACCCTGAAAATACACACGTATAGCCTCAAATTATTAGACTCACAAGACGTTTAAAGTTGAAAACGATAAAAATAATGAAATAGCCAGTTTCACGGTGCTCCTTCGTTCGTCCTTTGGTTACTGGGGTGACACCTCGCTAGATATATTTGTACATTTTGCTTCCTCCGCGCAATTAGCACATAGTGTAGTGTACCATGGGTGTTCTTCCAAACCTCAAGTGGCCAACATGTAACATTTTAAAGTGCCAATGAGCTGAAGCAAATAGGAAGCGCCACGCTGGTGGCACAGGCAGACTCTTCACACAACAGACGGGAGGTTGAGCTTTAAAAGCACACACACACACTTGGACGAGGATACAGGATTTCCCCATGCAGGCTAATGCTAACCTACAGTGCAGTAAGCTGGTTCTTCTATTCATAGGAAGCCTTTAAGTACCCAAAATGCTTAGACATTATTCATATATCACAAAACATAAACCTGTGGCAAATAGGGCTCGGTGTCATTCAATATTAATACAACCTTCTCAAGCAATGTTTCATCCTACAACGTTTTCTGAATGAAAGCACATTTAATTTACCACTGGTACGTGCAAGCTGCTTTTCTAATAATCAGATAACACAGTGGAGTAATCAGCCTCAGAAACACATTCAAAGATCCTTTTGCAATTCTGTATACATGTTGACTTATATTTTGACACCTAGCTCTGATGGTAAAGATAATAAAAATGCTCAACACAGGAAAGACTTCAGTGAATGCCTACACACACACCTGATGCTCACACCCGTACAGACGTGTGGTTTACAAATGTAAAAGTCTTATGTGTGTAATACAAAATATACTCCAGTTCAACTCTCAGCTTCCTGCTCCTTTCCCTTTTATCTTTCACGAACCCTTTTTAACATTTGTGAGACAAATTACGTCCGCACATTACCTGATCAAACTAACGTTTTAACATCTTTTTCCTCAGCGCTCCAGCTTTTCCAACACGCAACCCAGACGCAGCGAACACTTGGACCCTTGGACGTATTCTTTAAGTTAACATAAACCTTACCTATTTCAAAATTCATGAAGAATAAACTGTACAAAACATGGACTAAAAATAATAGTTTTTTTGTTTTTTTTACAAAGTAGTCAACTACTCAGGCATTAAGAACAATCAGTAATATGAAATAAAAAAACTTTGAGAAGGGCATGCGGGGGGGTTGGTGGGTGGCCCAACAGTCTGTGATTTTTTTTTCAATCATGAGAGGTCGTGACCTGCCAGACGATGAGGTGGCTCTGTTCGGCCTTGGTAGGTGCAGACTGCTGGCCGGCTGTTGGTTCTGATAAACCGTCCAACTCACCGCCTTCATCACCTGAGGAGGAAGACGACAAGTCAAACAGGCGGGTCACAGTGGAAACATCGTTTAAGCCGTTTTAAGTATAGTATATATTACTTTCCACCTGTATTCGAATGCAACCTTTAATATTTTGAGCTCCGCCTAAGTGAAAACATTTCGCACCACCTCTGTGCTTTTGTCAGTGGTGCCAGCGTTGTGGTAAACTCACCCATCCTGAAGTCGATGTAGCCTTCGCCGCCGCTCATGACCAGGTGTGTCTTGGGCTCAGAGGTCGCTGTGTCAGAGGATTCAGATGGGGGATCATCAGAGCCCGAATCTGCACTGCCCGGAGGGGGCATCGCCTGACCTGTGACCAAGAGTTAAAAACATTGTTTTGTTTACAGTAAACAAAAACAGAGAAAAACAAACTTTGTGGATGCTGTAATCAGGAAGAAGTTGCCTTCAAAATGGACCATAATAAAGATGCATAAATGCTGGGCTGCAACTAACTAATTGATTTCATTATCAATTGCTGATAATTTTCATGTCTGAAACATAAAGAATATGGTAAAATGACGCCCATCCCAGTTTTCCCAAGAATGCAACTTCTTCAAATGTTTTGTTTTGTCCGATCAACAGTCCAAAACTATATTAAATTTACTATTAAATAAAAGCAGCAAATCATCACACTTGAGAAGCTACAACAAATACATTTTTGCTTGAAAAAAAAACTACTAATTGATTATCAAAATATTTTTTTCCCCCAATCCACTTATCAGTTATTTGATGCAGCCCTGCATAAATGTCACAAATATAAACGGTGGTGATGCCCATTTGTTTGTGATATATTATCAAACTGTTATTAATTTGAGCCATATGCATGACTGGCACGTTTCATTGGTTGATAGCTGTTCGGCTGATTTTGCTGCATTTGTCATCGTTCTCGCCACTTGATATGAAAAGCCAGGTCAATTTTATTTATATAGCCCAATATCACAAATTCTTAGTTTCGTCTTATTTGTCTGCACTTGTCTCTGACCTGGCACGGTGACAAAAAACTTGACAGCATCTCGATGTCCGTGGAAACACAGCTGGGCGTGGGACATGGAGCAGTATGGCACGGAGCTGCCTGGCATGGCGCAGTCTGAACTGTCATCGGCGTAAACCCGTACAGCGCTGCCGGGACGATTTGGCACGATTCCCGTCGTCTTGTTGGCTGCAGAATAAGAAAGAAATAAACGAATAAAAGCAATTCACGTCACAATGTGCATATTGTTTTGGCTTTGTACAAACACGTCTCGTTTCATTTGTCTCTTTTGCTGTGCTGTATTAAAGCAGGGAGGACAGAGGCAACAACAAGTCTTGTGCGCAAAATGATCAATAAATAAGCAGAAGAAGGAATATGAAATGAGAAAGAAAACAAGATCCCTATGCAAACAAGAACCGCTGGGGGTGAAGGGGACTATGCACAAGACAAAAGGTGAGACGATCAAATCTCTCTGACATCAGGTTGACAGCAGGAAATGTATCAAAAAAAGGTCGGTGTTAAAAGCTCACTGGCGCACACCCGTTCACATAGACACAATTTTACACAAGTGATTTCACATCCAGAAAACTAGACAGTGCAGAGTAATCATCAGCAGAGGTGGCCTGCGGGTTCGTGTCATGACAACAGAGGAATGTGTTTGCTCTATGAGCTCTATGCTGCTGACCACTGAGTGGCTGCACAGGGACTGCGAGACCTGTATCCATGGCAACCCGGCTGTCTTTTATTCATCAAGTAGCACCTGGGTGGTAACAATTGCTGCATTGTTAATTGCTGAACGTGCCTTGAGAGAAATCGAGGACGTGGATACAGTGAGAAGCAGGATGCAGGGAGGATGTGCGGCAGCCAGGATTTAAAGTAAAGATGAAACAGCAGAGAGAAAGAGAAAAGAGCTTCTGTACAGCATGATGGTGAATCACCCCTGAGGCACACCAACGTCTAAAAAAAAATGGAATGAGTATATCGAGTGTGTGATACCTTCAGACAGCGGGATGGAGATGATGACGCCATTTCCTGTCCCCACCCACAGCCGGCTGCAGGACACCATCAGAGCTGTGATTCTCACAAACGAGAAGCCCAGTTTACCCGTACCTGCAACACACACACACACACACAACACGTTTCAATCCATGTGCAAAAGATCTGGGGGAAGCAGTTCAGTATCTGCCTAACATGTACAGATAATGCTCTCAAAATGTTATCAGGCTACACGTTACAAACGCTGTGTGTATGTCACCTTACATAGCTTTTAATCTGCTTTCATACAGAAACTCTAGCCAGTGATCATTTTCTGTAAACATCAAAAACAATGCTCCGGACAGATGGAAGTCAGAGAACAGATAAGGATTCCTGAAAAAAGTGACTAGGTAGGCAGAGAAAAGCATGCGTACCCAACATCTTGCTGACGTAGGGCTCGATGTCCACGTCCTGGAGGTGCTGGTAGGTGTGGGCGTGGAACAAGCGTAGAGTTGAATCCAGACGGATGGACACCCAGATACCGTCCCCGACCCAGGCCAGCTGCCGCACCTGACTCTCCTTGCGAGGATGAGCGTCAAACGACTTCTGCTCAGACGTGACAGAGTGAGATCGTGTGATGTTAGAATCTTGCGGAAATGTTAATTGTAGGATTTTAAATAAAGGTTATACAATATTACAATAAGGTTTAATAGGTTGTGGTTGACTGGAAAGGAAAACTCATTTCAGTGACAACACATTTGTTGAATATAGTGACAGCTGTACCTCTATCCTCATGGCCTTAGGCTGGATGACGTAGATCTTGTTCCTGTAGCCGCACCACACCTTGTCATGGACTACTGTCATACAGCGGATAGAGTGGTGGGGCCGGCCCAGATCCAACAGGTGGTAGTTGGTTAAATCCCACTGACCATCTGGTAGAAGCAAAGAGACTTGAGAACTGATTATCTTTGTGGCATAAAATGGCCATCAGAGGTTTTAACAAATAGATCTATAGATATAAATAAATATCTATATCCAACAGTGTAAATACTATTAAAAAAAAGAGCGATAAACCTACGTACTTACCAATGCCTCTGTGGAAAATGGCTAACGTCCCATCAGCCAAAGCTACCAGGACTCTCCCTTTAACATGCCTGTAACAAGAGATACGGCACTTTTTCACACATTTTTTCCTGTAGATATAAATGTAATGTAAAGCATGCGTGTGTCCCTGAACACAACCGACTTTGTACTCACACTATGCTGAGGATGGAGTCTTTCAGCTTGATGGCATGGAGACACTTCCTCCATCGAGCCACAGACGAGTGGACGTACAGACTTTAGCGGGAGAGACAGAGGGAGACGAAGTGGTGAGAGTAGAACTGAAGGGATACGTTTGCTCGTAACCCCTTATGTTTTGCTGCTGCACTAATAGCAACCTCTAGTGGCCGTTGCCCTGCTCACCATCCATTCTGAGCTCCCAGCCACATGGTGGGAAGCGCGCTGCTCATCCTCAGGAGTTCCCCCTCCGATGGGTCAGAGTTTTCTAGCAAGGAAGTCACGCCATCTTGCCCGCAGCCCCTGGATCACAGAAGGCAGAGAAATTCAACAGTTTTTCAGAAGCACCCTTCATAAAACATTAACTTGTGACAAGAGCAGGGTTATTTAAATATTTTATATATATATATATATATATATATATATATGTGTGTGTGTGTGTGTGTAATCAGGGTTGTTCTTATCAACATATCTTCTGTAAGCTAAAACCTTTTTATTTTGTAATGCCTAGCATGAGAAGACATTAATAGCTGACTATATATGATTTCTATGGTTCAGGCACATCGCTCTTTTTAGATGGCGAAATGCTGACAAAGCTGACATGCTGAAAAAGTAGAGGCGATGTGACACTACGCCAGCTGATCATTAGCTACTGTAGCTAAGTTTGGTTCTTGTGTATTCACTGTAGAATCGTTAAAACTTTTATATCAAAAAAAGGTGTTGATCGACTTTCACACTGGGCAGAACATTATTTTTCGTTATTGTGACTTGCACCTTGAAAACCTTTAAAGAAAAAGGTACCCATACCTCTGCATCTCTTAGCGTTTCCGTAAACACCCTGCAATTGTAGAAGTGATCATCTAAAACTTTATTGCTCACCTCTGTGTGTCAGAAGGAGAGGAGTCGGTGGGTCCGACCCCCAGTGGGTCGGTGAACACGTGCTCCGTGTAGATTCCTGGTTGGTTTTGATCAGCTCCCTGGTCCTCCTCTCCTTCCTCGCCCACACCAGCGTTAGCCTCCGTCGCTTCCGTTGCCTCTTCCGCCGCAGGAACGCCGTCTTCCGCTGGACTGGTCTCTCTAGACAGCTCAACTGTGGGCACAGAGGATCAGTGAATGATAGTGACGCTTTGGGTGGAGATTCCAACACACTGGGATATACAGTAACAGGATATACACCCATCAGCCATAACATTATGACCACTGACAGGTGACGTGAAGGAAATTGATTATCTCATTACCATAGCACCTGTCAGTGGGTGGGACAGAGGTCCCAGCTGGTCAGTAGTCAAGCTGTTTGCAGTTTTTATCTGATCCTCTAGAGTAGTTCATGTTTTCCAGAGGAGGTCAGCTGTGAAGCATAGGTTACCATGGTGATCTACCTCAATTAAAAGTGAGCCAACTTCATGATCCCTGAGTTACGACTAAAGATAACTAGCCTAATCACAAATATCACTCTGGATCCTGCTGGATTCTTAAGTTGTAGCTAGTAGCCCCCATTGTGTTTGATGCTAGAATTGCTGTAAAACAAATAGACATATTCTTTCAAAGCATTTTCTCAGCTGAGAACTACCTGAGCCAGAGATGCCGCTGTGCTCAGCCGGCTGGTCAGTTACACCTGAGCTGGCCGTCTGGGGTACGGCCGTTGTCCCCTCTGCTGCCATGGCACCGTCGCTGCCTGTTGAGCCCACGCTGGCCACACTGCCGGCCAGTGACACCCCATCACCTTGGCTAGCCTCCAGGTCTTGGGGTACCTCCTCACCTGCTGGATAGTCGGTCTCCAACACACCTGAACGACACAAACAACCTTACAGTCAAAATTCCGAGCTTGTAGAATAGGAAAGAAAGGATGCAGTCATTGATGCCAAAAGAAAAGAAACCCAAGCCAGACAAACAAACAATGTGACCACTCAGCCTACCTGGCACGCTGGCAATGCAGATGACGTGGGTGTTGCAGGCGTAGAAGCTGTCAAGTAGGTCAGAGGGCTGACTGGCGTCCAGCACCATAACCTTGGTAGAGGAGTGGGTGCTGGTGCACACCCACACCCTACTGGAGATCTCGTCCTGATGGACCAGCTCCTTCTCCTGCTCCCCTTTCTCCTGATCCTGACGGACAACACAAAATCAGCCAACAGTCCCGACACAATTTAAACCAAAGTTTGAAGAACTTCCTTACCTCACTGGACTTACAGAGTGTAATATCAGTTTAAACATTATAGTAATACAATAAAAACCAACAGGATAACCTCTTCCTTACATTATTTACTCTTACCTTACTCTCTTGCTCCAACTGGTCCAGGCTACTCTGAGACCCCTTTGTCTGCTTAGTGAGCTCTGGAGTGGGTAATGTCCTCCCCCCAGACAGGTTGACCCCTGCACCACACCACAGCTGGGAGACAGAGAGCACGTTATAAATATCTCATTTTCTTCAGAATTTAATGAAATGTACCAAATGGAAGATAGTATGCTACATGTATTCAAGTGTTATCAAATTGTTGACTTATGTACCTTCATAGAAGCATCTTTCTGATCCAGAGGTCTCAAGTATACTGGTACGGGTAAGTTCATTTTGTTCTCCACCTGTCCACCGTTGGCCACCTGTTGGGGTACAACCAGCACATGCAGGCTTTAATTCAATTCAATTCAATTTTATTTATATAGCGCCATATCATAACAAAGTTATCTCAGGGCACTCAATCACATGGAGCCGGTCGAGACCAACTTCCACACACACTTTACCATCTGCAGTAGCGGCAGGGTTTACAGAAAATATCTTGGAGTTATGAAGGTTCTTCGGGATATTTCTTTGTAAAAGAGGGGCCCACAGTGGCAGACTTTAAACCCCCTGCGCTTTGTTGAATGCAGAACCAAATAAGTTACTTTTTTTGTTGCGTGAACATGAACATATAGAGCACAGAACAAATAAATGGCAGCTACTTTCATGAAAAATGTAATAAAAATAAAACATTCTTAGGTCAGTCCCTGAATGTTAAAAACTGCACCTTAATATTTACAATGTTCATTATCACATTGTGTCACCAGTACCTTGTTATATGAGATTGAGCTCCACCTGGTGGACAATTTAAATGAATGTTTTCTTTAAAAGTGTGTGGCAAAATTGCCTGAACAAAATTATAATTGACTTGATCATCATCACTGATCTAATAAATAAACAGCTATATTTCCTCCAACCTGATTCCAATTCAAAGCTTCATGTCCTACCTTGTATTTGCTGGGCAGGCTCCAGCCGTGTGCAGTGACTCGTCCATCCTCTTTCTGCATGTGGGCCTTGACCTGTCTGTACTGGGCTCTCTTCTGCTCTTTACGTGATGGCGAACTGCACTGGTCCTTTCTACAAGAGCAAATAAAGAGACAGGGGATCAGCTTATAGATACATTCTACACAAATTATTGCAGGCCATTAGGTGAAAATAATATACCTACAGATATTTTCATGTCATGATGGATATCAAACCCAAATTTACCACTTATTTTTAAGCTTTTTATTTTTAATTTGTATCAATGTAAGTTTCACATTTTGGACCTTTTTATGTCACTCTTCTCCATTACTCACTCTTCATTGAGGAAGTCAAAAGTCTTGGACTTCTCTGTGGGGAACTGGGAGAAGGTACTACTCCTCTTCACTAGGCTGCCCGGGGCGTTGTATTTCATGGTGGACTGGGGCTCCACCTTCTTTATAGCAGCCGAACTGGAGGAGGAGCTAAACAGTCTGCTGAAGCTGCACGTGGCGAAGGTACAGAAAGCCAAGAGGGAAACAGAGCAGACAGGAGTGCGGGGGGGAAAAGCAAGGTAGGGGGTCACCAACCAACCAGACAACCAAGGAAACATCACCAAGATTTACTGAACAGTGAAGTAGAGCATGCTGGGAGTTGAGCACTTTAACTGGGACTGGATATTGAAAATCAATACTTTCTAAGTACTAACCAAGTTGTGTCTTTAGCACCAAATATCAATAGTATCTTAAGTATAAAGTCAGATAGTTTTACACTTTTACATAGTAGCCTTGTACATAGGGATCTGAGACCAAGATGGAATAAGCACCAGGATAAATAAATAAATAACACAACACCAGGCAAAGTCTATGTGTGAAAGGTTAAGTAGAGTCTATCCCTGTATAAATGATGCATAGTTAAAGCACAAGTTAAATCTATATGACGGATAAAAACATCACAGTTCAAGAAAAGCAATCTCTTAATGCCTAATTCATTATTTCAGAATGGTGTTCAACTCATCCCTGTCCAAGATGTGGAAAACCTTGTTACTTGTATATCAACATATTTCATTAAAATTATGTGTCTCGAGCAATTTATGCATTGTTATTTCCCAACACTCACTATTTGTGCCAAACCTTGTAGTAGCTTACTGCTTAATTGTTTGGACAATATTTTCTTGATGTTTAATCAAATAAGCCTGATCAATTAAAAAAAGATAGTAGTCCTACTACATCTAAAGATTCCTTCTAATACAAAGCATACTGATCTGCAGGTTCAACATGTACATGTATTTAGGCAGCTGGGGGAAATCCGTCCCTCTTTAGCTCCCTATGAGCAGACAGAGTAGGAAAACATCAAAAAAGGCACACAGCAGGCAGGGGACAGGAAAGCCCGGGGGCACAAGGAGAGTCATGTCTGAGCAGTTTGTGATAACAACAACTGACGCACTGCACGGAGAGAAAATATCATGGATAAAGACACATCAAAGTTGGATCCATTTGAAATGGAGGAGCAGTTCTGTGTCAACAGAGGTTGGAAAAAAGAGGTTTGGCAGGGAGAAGGTTTACATCTTTACCTAATGCTGCCAATTCAATAGCACATCCCGGAAAAAATGAGGGGAAAAAAACGTATTTGAATATTTGAGAGAAAATGTCACAGGAGTTAACTCGGAATATGTGCGGTGACCTTAATTGGCCCTAAAAGGTAGTTTATAAAAATAAAAAAACATTTTGGAGGACTTACAACTGCCAGATGCTGGATTTCTTTTTTTCTGCGAGTGTTGGATTTTCTCTCGATGCCCTAAAGAAAAAGACAGAATGATATCAGGATGCCTGTTGACAGTTTGAAGTGCAGGTTAATGTCATGGATGTTCTAAGTTTGTATGCTGTAAATATTAGGTATGAGTTAGACAGACTTTAGAACTGTGTGGTAAATGTTAATAATCCTAATGTAAACAAATACATTTGGCACCCTTTGTTCTGTACCTGATCATCTCTGTCCACCGCACAGCTTCCTGCAGCTCCATCAGTCTCTCTTTGTACTGGTTCCTTTCCATCAGCACTCTGGCCATTTCCACTCTGGTGAAGCGCTTCCTCTGGGCCGTGGGCACGTCGCTCTGAGGTAGCAAACAATTAAACCCGAGCATGACCATACAGAAACACATTTATTGTTAAGGGAATGAACTGCATCTTGGCAGAAACAGGATAAACAACAGTTACATACTGCATATGTATATTACATACTGTACATGTCTGTAATCTCAGACAAAAAAACTCACATCTTCTTCATCTTTAGTTTTATGTTTCACTTCCTCCACCTCCAGCCGCACTCTGGAAAATACCATATGTTACACTTGCAAGATATACAGGAAATACATTTCATTTAATAAAATCATGTTGCTGTGTTCAGCTGTTATTTTACAGTTCACACGCACAGTAGTAATAAACTGATAAGTTTCTTCCTGTTGTGACTGCTGACTTACTTTTTGAGTTCCTCTTCCAGCTCTTTGTTCTTGTCCTCCAGCTTGGTTTTGGCCTGCAGCACAGCCTCCAGCTCTCCCTGCACCATCTCCTTCTCACAGGTCAACTCGTCCACCTTTAGTATCAAGTCTTTATTCACCACGTTCAGAGCATTCCTGGAGGGACGGGAGCAAGGACATTTTAGTATTCTAATAAAATACATCAAAGTCATGACCATAAAAAAAACATTCAGTTTTGTACTTACTTAGTCTCAAGTAGTTGTGAATTCTCCTGAATGAGATTTTCAACTTCCCGGCCCATACCTGAACAGAAGTGATGATAAACTTAGATTAATATTACATAAAAAAAACATTTTGACAAAGTCTACAAACACTACAGATGTAAATACACCACTGTAGATTATTCTTAATAATGTAAAATCCAACAAGCAACGACATAGCATGTGAAATACTATATCTCCTAGTGAGATTACAGTAATTTCCGGACTATTGAGCGCACCTGTATATAAGCTGCACCCTCTGAATTGACAAGCAAAATGACTGATCTGAAGAATTTAGTGTGAGTGCGTTTAATTTACGGTGATTCGAACTGTTTCATTGGTCCACTGTGACCTGTTCGGTAATTTAATTGGTCTGGTGTGACGAGCCTAAATGTATTGGCGGCATGACGGCGTGAAAAAAGTAGCGGCTTATAGTCCAGAAATTATGGTAGATATTTGTTACTGTAGGTTTCACGGTACGGGAAACTACCACAACACACAAAACCCACAACACATGTCACATGACTGACAGCAGAAGGATGGATAGAGTGGGTGGGGTCTTACCAATCAAACTAAGGTCTGAGAAAACCATGCAATCCAAGTCAGGCGGAAAGAGCAAGGAAGAGAGAGAGAGAGAGAGAGAGAGAGAGAGAGAGAGAGAGAGAGAGAGAGAGAGAGAGAGAGAGAGAGAGAGAGA
>JAVQJL010093433.1:0-18741 GCA_036024295.1 Nannoperca obscura
TCCTTCAGGTGCATTTTGGGAAACTCCAGGCGGGCTGCCATGTGCTTTTTACTAAGGAGTGGCTAAATTTTGAGCTTCATGGCAAAGGCTGTGAATACTTATGTACATGTGATGTCTTAGTTGTTGTTTTTTAATAAATTAGCAAAAATCTAAAAAAAAAAAAACGTTTTTCACGTTGTCATTATGGGATATTGTGTGTAGGATTTTGAGGACAAAAATTTATTTATTCCATTTTGGAAAAAGGCTATAACATAAATTGTGGAAAAAGTGAAGCGCTGTGAATACTTTCCGGATGCACTGTATGTCCGCCGAGCTTTACACTTTCACACTTATGCAGTTACCACTCTTGGAAAAAAAAAAGTTAAACTATGGGTCCTTCGTTTCTGATGAGGGTATACAAAAGCTGGCTTCTCATTTCAAGTTGGCAACCACCAATTTCGCTGGCTGAAATGGTAATTGTTGCTAGTAGATTCTAGCGGCTGTGGCTAACTAAATGAGCTAACGTTAGCTCCAAGAGTCTGTTGAAAACTTTGTCTCCAGCAAACTTTTAAAGTTTCCAGTTGACTTGTTTTGAAATGATGAGCATACCACACATACTTACAATTGCCAAGCTAAATAAAAGCTAAAAACATCTGCTTAACTCCATCGCTCTTTCTCTCACACTGAGCACTCAGCCAAAAATTGGAGAATAAGAAACTGGCCAGAATATATCCAAAAACAAACAACCTTTCTAGAAAATCTCACCTGCAAAGTACTCTTCAAACTCCTCACTTCTGTCAGAAGACGCTTCAGTATCTCTGAGGGAAGAATACGGAAATGTCAGAAGACATCACATGCATATCAAATACAAAAAAATGTCAAAGAAATGGATTTGCCCTTCTCAAAACAGGGAAATGTTAGGTCCAGAATGAAATGAAACATTTTAGAGGTCAAACAAAAATATGGCAGGACTGAATGTCATTGATTGGCAGTATGAAGTATAGCTTTAGGAAAAGAAATGTATTGAAAATTGAAATAATAGTACTATGACAGACATATGACTCTTGCCTGCTGTGTTCGTGGCCTCATCCTCACTGGCAGTGATACCCAGTGTTGTCCTACACTCCTCCAGTAGCTTCTCCAGTTCCTCCTGGCTGTCCCCAGCTTCCTGGCTGGGCAGGAAAGACTGACTCAGACCGCTGTCCCTTTCTCTCCAGTTCTGCCCCAAAGAACCGCCCACCACAGGTGAGGCACTACAGAGAGAAGAGGGGCTCTTTGTAGGGCTAATGGTCATAGTCTCCCTGTGGGACACTGGAGACCGAGGGGTGGAGGTAGGAGGACACCCATTCCTCCCCACAGCAGCTTGTGCTTTAACCACAGTACTTCCTGGCTTGTTGTGCACCAGGGTAACTCCAGGGCCAGTGGTGGAACTATCTGAGCTGACTGGTGGATGTGGCCCCCAATCAGGAGGGGGACTGGAAGTAGTAGGGGTTGTGCTGGACTGTGCTTTCTTACCACTAGATGTGAGGACTGGGACTGGGGGTGGAGATGAAACTGGGGCAGGATAAGGTTGAGGTGAAGTAGGGTGAAGGAGTTGGGGGACAACGGGAATAAAAGCAGGCCCATCACTCTGTGGAGAAGCAGGAGGAGTGTGGAAACTATCCCCATGGGCCCCTAGAGGAAAAAAAACAACTGAAATCAGATACACATTTAAACTCACCTCAAGACATGTTTGAATATTATATAATATATATAATCTTAATTTGTGTTTAATGTAATTTTTCACATTCGCATTGAAAAATCCAGAATATATCAATATGCAAATATGTCTTATATTAAAAGCTGAACCAAAGACAAGATGTTTCAGACGTCAGACAAGTGTATATTTCATACACTGTGATTGGCGTCCAAACCAGTTGTAATGTCACAAAATCATGCTAGTCTTAAGGTGAGAGCACAGAGAAACGGTCCCCCTTCATCAGATGAATATGAAAACAGCCCTCTAGTGTCAAAAGCTACACATCCATCATTCTGCACAGTGAAAGATTAAACATTCAAGTGAAGTAACAATAAACAAAAACTTATTTTAAGTTGGGTGGCGGCTTTAAAGTTATGAATAAGTGGGAGACAAAACAGAACTGGATGTTCTTGAACTGAATCATAGACAGAGTTAAGAAAATTAGTGGTCACTAGTCTGGCATGTTGACACTGAAAACACCATTCAGTGAAGTGACCAGACCAGCAAGGCCCTCATTATCCAGAAAACATCCAGGCCATGCCCCTGAAGATGAATGTTTTAATACAGACAGTCATTCTCCTTGGACTGCTCATCCACAATGTTGCTGCGACACTCATTCTCCAAATTCAGGAACACACACACACACACACACACACACACACACAGAGGACTAATGTTTCCCATACATAGATGAATTTGCAGCAGTCGGCCACAAATACATTTTCAAACTTGACACAATAACAATAAAACAAGTGATTTTCACTTTTTGGCTCAGCGCTCCTCGCCCATAACAGCACGCCACCAATAATAACTTAAGAAGCTATGGGAACTGCTGGGCATGGTGTCTCGTTTTCTTTCCTCTTTTTCCTTATTTGGACAAAAGCCTCACTGCTAGCAAAATTAATGTCTTTTTTTTCTTAAGTGATGTAAGAGCAGCATTTGCAAAGTTATGCACCACCTGCTGTAAGGCCAAATCATTGGGAAGGAATGGCAGGATTGTCTAATAACTTTCTCATGCCACCCCTGCTTTTTATTTCTTCATTCCAATTGTTAATGTGCTCGTCCAACCATGCGCACGGGTGGCAGATTGACTGAATGATAGTGAGTTTGTGTGCGCATCCATTGAGGCCTGTGTGTGTCTGTGTGTGTGTGTGTGTGTGTGTGTGTGTGTCAGATAGCATTAGGCTTCCTATGATTAATCCGCTGCCCTTGTGCTGAGCCAGGGAATTCTGCCGATTCATCACAGCTGGCCCGGCGGGGCCAGAGCGAATCACACAGGGACACGAGGAGAATGACCACTCACTGAGCAGCACACAGGAGGGGTGCCAAGATTCCTGCTGCCGCTCAGCACGCACGCACACACACAGCATTTCCGCTTGCTTCTCCTTTTGTTGCCTTCAATTTCCTGATCCCCCCCTTATCCACCCCTTTCGCACAGTTCTCTAGCATCTTCGCTCTTCCTGCATTTCTCTTCTTTTTCCCTGCACCACCCTCTTCCTACTACATGCACCAGAGCCTTGAAGTGTGCCGTCTTTATTCTCAAAACATCACAACATGAAGCCAGCAGCACACACACACACACACACACACACACACACACACACACACACACACACTGCTAGGCGTGATGTGAGATTATCTAGTTTAAAAGACTTTAAAAAAACGAAACTATGGCTCATACGTGTGTATGTGTGTCTTTGTGTGTTGACCTACCTGTGGGTCCATGGCCATCCTTGCTGGAGAAGTTGCCCATACTGCAGTAATGGGGCCCTGCAGGTGTTTGTTGCTCTTTCACTCAGCCCAGACCAAAGTGGCACTGTAGAGGTGACACACACACACACACACACACACACACACACACACACACACACACGATGGATGAAGTCATGCACTTTTATCCAGCTGAGAAATAATTCAGTGACTTACAGTCACGTACATTCCCTTACAGTTCATTGTAGACTGAGGGAGGTTACTGGGAACTCGTGCAGCTCATTTGAATGACTGAAGGAAAAACTGTTTTTACACAATGAAGCTAAATTACAGGGATGATATCAGCCAGCAGAAGCAGGACAGTCCAACGTGACCACATGTGACAAACAAAGCTGTTGACATGTCAGTTTTAAATGCGTCTGGAGGAAAATAAACTGCTCACGATTAGAGAAATGCGGCAAAACCGACACATTCCCGCGGTATCGAAACAACTATAGTCAAAGTTGGCAAAACCCATTGGAGACTAAGCGTAACATTTTGATTCTGACGCTACAGACTTTTACGCGCAATCAAAAACTTTTACACAGAAGCCGGAATTAAGTGTGCATCCAGGAGTTTTCTCAAACGTGTTTCGAGAAGTAATGTCACTGTTCGTTCACTACGTTAAAACCCACACCTTCATTTTGAAGTACAATGAAAAGTGGATACAAACCCTTGAACGCGGTCAAATAAATCCCAAATCCTTTTGTTCAAACTTTGGTGTACTTCTCCACGCGTTTAGTTGCGTTGCGTTGCGTTGCGTTGCTTCTATCGGCGCTGCTCAGACAAGCGCACTGCCCTGCTGCGTCTTCACGGAGGAGTTGGAACGGCTGGCAGAGGAATGCAGCAGCATTTCCTCACAACAAAAGTTGAATCCAAGCAGCATTTTGCTGCGTATAGCATCTTGATAAGAAGACAAAAACCTGATTTGAATCCGCACTGAAAAACCAAAGAGCAAAAGAAAAACTCTTGACAACGATGACCGACGATATGCGCTGGCTGTGTCCACTGGAGGGCACAGTAAGGCTGTGTTAGGAAGAACCTGTTGCCTCTGGGATGTGTGGTGGCCCTTCCTCACTTATCTCATGATTAATTATGAAGCGCGCTCTCACAGGCTGATCACCCACTGACCGTTTAGCTTTTACTTCATACAATGTATTCAGACTTCCAGAACTGGTGTTTGGCCTGTACATCCCACAGATTATATGGGTTTTAAGATGCTGACAGTTTCAGAATCAGTGTAACATCTGCATGCTAAGAGTGTGTGTTTTAAACAAAGGTGGTAGGTTTGTGTTCATAAGGTACCTGTCTACTCTTTGGCATAAATGCCACTATTTGATTGTATTTAATTCAGTCATAAACAACATAACACACTTGTCCAATAAACCTGAAACATAAGAAAGGGAAAAAAAAGACAAAAAGCTATTTCCATAGTGGCCTGCTGCGTCTGCTGCACCACAGATTTAAGTGAACTTGCAGATTTAATTGGTGTTTTAGAGAATGTAAGTACAACTCTCTATCCATTTCCTTTAATGACATATTAGAAAACACCTGTTTTTAAAACTCTAATAGACTCTGAGTAAGGCAAGGCAAGTTTATTTATATAGCACCTTTCATACACGGATGCAATTCAAAGTGCTGTACAGAGACAAAGTCATGATTAAAAGAAAAAAAGAAAAAGCAATATTTAAAACTATATCATCATAATTCAAACAAAAGAAAATGAAAATACATAAAAAGGCAGTTTTAAAAGATAAAATGTATTAAATGGGGAAAAAAGAAAAAGCAATAGTTAAAACTAATCATAAATGAAAATACATTAAAAAAAGCAGTTTTAAAGATAAAATGTAGAATTTAAAAGCTACAGTGCAGAAAATTAGATTCCTGAATTTAAGGCTGTAGTAAACAGTAATGTTTTCAGCCCTGATTTAAAGGAGTTTACTGACCTACCAGACCTTAGGCTTTCTGGGAGTTTATTCCACATACCTGGGGCATAGAAACTAAACACTGCTTCCCCCTGTTAAGTTCTAACACGAGGAACAGTGAGGAGGCCACAACTAGATGATCTTAAAGGTCTGGTAGGTTTATAACGCTGAAGTAGTTCTAAAATGTATTTTGGGCCTAAACAATTTAGTGCTTTGTAAACCAACAGTAGTATTTTGAAGTCTATTCTTTGGGAAACTGGAAGCCAGTGCAGATATCTGAGAACAGGAGTGATGTGTTCTCTTTTCTTGGTCTTAGTTAGAACTTAGAGTGTCACATATCATCTGATTAACTGATTAAAATCTTGACCCCACACATTTAAGGATTTAGATCCAAAAAACCATATGAACTCTGACTGACTTTTGACTATGTATTACACCTATTCTGGTCTGCAGTATGCTCACACCTGTCTACTAAGGTGTAGCCTTTAATCGGGACACCATGGCACGGGACATTACGAGATTGGGTTGGATGAAGTTTAAAATAGATTGTGCAACTAAATGATAGCAACGTTGTGAACCATGTTTATTTTATAAAGCCTGCAGCATCAATAGTCCTATCAGTATCTGCAACTGCTCTTTCGATAAACCAATTCCAACCAAAATCCTTTTATTTTACAATATGTTTGAGTTAATTGCTGACTAATGTTGTTGACTGTTGACAACAAACCTTCTTTTGAATCGTGTGTGTTTAACCAAGTTTTTTTTAAATCACCATAATTTGCTTTTGGTTATAATGTAAATGTCAAGACATGTTCAACTTTTCCCAACTAATTAACTATACCATATGTCCTCCATATCAATAATTCTAGAGTTTTAGATAATGCACTGTAGCTCATGATTCGATCATTAGGATGGTGATTTTCTTTGTGATTACTTTCTCAATATGAGAAATGATTTACAAAGACGTCCCATTATGTGAAACCTGTGATCTATTCTGGAGGTTGTGTGTCTGAATGCTCAAATTGACACAACTGAATGATGCAGCTGTTGCAAGTTGTACAATCAAAGTTGTCTAATACATTTAAGCCTAATTACAGCAAAACAGCATGACTTGCACTATAAACATTTATTTCTTGGTACAAAAAGCACAACTTCATCGCACAACACAGTACAAAAACAATCTGACCCACAGACGTGACTAAGTGCAAAAGTAGAGCAGCATGTTTGCCAAATGCTTTTATTTCATACATCTCTTCTAACATCTTTTCATTAAATATTAATTATATTGCTAACAGAACAAATCTCTCCTTTAATGGGCGCAGCTGAACTGTTACAGACTGAAATGAATGAGCACTGGTGCGTGACACACACAACAAGCTAGCAGATGAATACTGTGCTTTCAAACATTCCCTGCATTGTATTCCAACAGCAAACATGTTTTCAGTTGTTCCTTTTTGTCAGTGCAGAGTCTTGGCAGTTACCCCTCATAAACTGTACAATGCTGAGTGAAACAGGAAGTTTGCTGCAGTGAGGAGACAGGTTCTCCTTCACTCTGATTGAGATCAATAGGTTTCCACAGTGCTCTGTGCTCACTGTGCACCACTGCAGTATAGAGAGAATCCATCAAAACCAGCCAGGTGCATTACACAACCTCTAGCCCCCACCTACATTGATTTCACAAAGTGCAATGCCTGAACATGACTATAAAATGCAGTCATACTTGTATCTAAATCTGTTTCTCCTGAAAGTTTTTAAAAGCCCCCCATTTACCCAGTATTTTCCCCTGAGGCGTATATGGTGACACAGAGTATCCTGTTGTTCTAAGACCATCATAACCCCATTATGAAATTGTTTATGGGTGTCAGTCTCTGTCCAGAGTAAGGTGACGATCGTTCAGTGTCTGATGCCAGTTGGAGCCATTAGCCCCCTCTGCTGAGTGGATTATGGCCATTTTGTTGGTGACCTGCTGTGTTGGCACTCTGGAGGGGCTCTACTGGGGCTCTAAAAACTCCCAACCAACAACCAGCCGCTGATCCAATTTGGCAGAGAGACAAGGATGGCTCCTCAGCAATGAAAAACTGAATTACAAGGTCTGGCTGACCTCTTAGTGGTGGAATCCTCAACTTTCACAACTTTCCAGAATACTTGAGAACTTCCTCCTCCTGTCCCCTGCATGTGGAGATATAGAATTATCTCTAGCCCCTTGTGTCGCTACAATATCTGAAACACAAATACTTGTAGTCGAAATAAGAGGCAGTAAATATAAAGACAGTATGACCCTGTGCTATCTATAAGGCACAGCACGCATTCTCAACCACACTCAGCGTCTCACCAAATCTCAAGTCCATTTTCACTGCTACATTTTAGGTGTAAACACTAATGGAAACACCAATTCCATAATCTATAAACCCATGCATGACAGTGGGACGAAGGGTGGACACTGCAGGGGGAATGGTACAAAGTTGGGATGCACAGGGACTGTCTGCCTCTTACGGGTCCTTGTCTCTAATACCAGATTAGTTGAATGAGTTTGGGATGATTTTCCACCTGGGTTAATCCCCACAGAGGACACAGGCTTATCCAGGAGGAATCACCATTCTACCTTGCCTTCCTACCGCCCGGAGTGTCTCAGCCATGCGAATCAGGATTCATAACCAAACAAGGTGTTGTTTACATGACTCGGGTTTCGATATCAGATGTATTTAACTTTCTTCTATTAAAATAAGGGTTTTCAATCCACAAAACTCCCCTGCTACTCGACTACTCTTTCACCACCCTGGAGAATTGAACTTTTCTGAGCACAGGAAGCACCAGTCACTGATTCAGCCACAGAGCCCACCTGTGTCTTTTGCCACTGTCTCTTGATTGACAGCCGATGCTAGCCCGCGCCAGAAAATGCCAAGGCTTGTTGATGGATGGCACCTGCTCCTCCTCAGAGGAAATCAATTGAATTCATGGACAGGGACGGGCTGCTCAAGCACTTACACATGGCTGTCTTCCTGGGGAGGGAAGGGGTGGGGGCATGGAGAGAGGGTTGCCAACCATCTGTGTACAGAGGGGCACTGCCAAGCGTCAGTCCCTTTTTACACCCGGCCTCAAAAAGACAATGTCTCCAAATTAAACATGTTAACTCCTTCAAGCTACATTCAGCAACAGTCTTTGGGGAGCTCCAGCATCATTACGTACTCATCATTATTCATATTGCTTATTGCCCCTTTAGTGCATTACAAATTCTAATATTAGTGACTAATTGATACAATCCAATAGCACTGAAACTATTTTATGTGCCTTGCACTAGTTACAGAATTCATTATCATTATACGACATCAAACTTCCTGCCAACATAAAGGTTGAGGTCAGTCAAATATCTACACTTGCACATCATCAGAGAGCACATGGGCCACACTGCAATGGGCCAGCATAGCTACAATCTTAGACGTGCATAAGTGTAGGTACTGGAACTCAACCTGTGATATTGGCCAAGCTATATCCAACCTAGCATCACAAGTTATTTCAAGGAAACTTTCTGGGCCACGAAGGAGGGAGGTGGGATCTCCTGGGAGGCACCAGCTGGGCGGGTAACATCCAGGAACGGGGTTCTGTGGGCTGCTGTGCCCACCATGCTGGCATCAGTGTGTGTGCCAACCAACTGCAGCACGCGGGCAGAGGGCCGGTGGTGGAGAGCCAACTGCCTGGAGCTGTAGCCACACATCCCGATCCCCAGGGCCCCCAGCAGCATAGCCATGCCGGGCATGGTCTTCTCAGCTGGAGGCGTCACAGAAACATTATGGTAGGCCTGGGTCTGAAAGAGGAGAAAAGTGGAGAGTGAAATGTGATCAGAGGAATGTTGGATTCCCTTGGTATGAAAGAGAAATAAACTGCCTTAGGGCAATCAAAGGCAAACAATGACCAAAATGTCCAAAGTATATGCATGGATGCAGATCAATTTTAGGCCAATACAGCACAGGAGGACAACATGCCTTGCAACCCATTTTCCCCAAACATTTGTCTGCATAAAACTACTGAGCTAAAACATTCTCACCTCGGCCCCCACCACATTTAGCCCTCCCAACAATCCCAGAGAGATTAAAAACTCATCTTCTCTCATTTACCAAATCGTGTGCAGTCTCTTTTGACAAACAAAAAGCTCGTCTATTTTGCGACATGGGCAATTTCCTCTGTGGGCCCCTGACAATTATAAAGAGCATAGAGGAGCAAATAATAGGGACCTCATAGTTTCTAATGGAGCTGTGTCACAGATGGTTAAGAAGCCATTTCTGTAGCTCACTCACCCAGTTTCTATTTCCATTTACAACGCAATGGACTGCCACAGGCTCCAATTTCTCCATTGTTTGTGGTAAACACGTCACCAAAAAGGTTTTTGTGTTTTGTGAGCCAAAGCAGGGCATCCTGTAGTTACCGGAACAGAAGCCTGGAATGAACTCATATTTGTGGGCGGTGTGTCTATAAGATGATAGTACTCTATTTCATCATCTTGTCACAACAATCTGCTCAGACACTTGACTGAGAAAATGGCTGCATAAGGCTTTGTGATATCAACTTCCTGTATGCACCGTCTGTCTATAAACGTCTGTACGTGCCCATAAAACCAGTACCCTGCAAACACTTCATTACATCAATGGCTGCTCTCAGAACTGTCAAAGTTATTTCATCTGACACTGTCTTCTACTCCTTAAGGACCAGTAGAGACAGAGCTTGCCAAGCACTGTGTAATCTGCACTTCAAATCCAACGACATTGAGAGGGCTTTTTGTTTTAAAGGTCTTAAATCAAAACAGTTTGATTTAGGATGATTGCAATAAAGTGCAATCCACTTCTGCTTCTAAGATCACGGGCAAGAAGCTTCCACTGACTCAGCACTTAACCCTCCAGCTACCCAGTAGTATGGACAGCTTTAGTGTCCCTAGGCCTCCGAGAGTAACAATCGCAGCACATGGAAATATTCTGTAGATGGTTACAGTAGCTACTTGACTCTAAATCTCGTTCACTTTTATAACAAACTGGCATTGGAAAGATCCAAGCCAGTGTTACTTTATTTCATGAATGTTTAAATTAACAAAACTGAACTCTTGAAAGCCTGCCTAACACTCACCTGCAGCAGCCTGATGTAGCCCGGAGTCAGTCTTGGGAGTCTGAAAAACATTCTGGAGCGTTCTACTTAGGTCTTCCTGTTAATTTAGGAATGACTTATGGGGCAGAAAACACTTGGCTCTCTCAAGCTCCTCTTCCTGGACTCCCAGGACGGGAAACCCTACCGACAGAGGGTCTGCCCAGATGGGCGCTTACTTCAACCTGCGCTTCGCTATGTGATGCAGGACAGCCTTGGTCAGCCCTTATAACGTCTCCTTCCTGCCTTTACATAACAGGCAGTCTGCAGGTGGTGTGTCTAATGGGATTACAGGAGCTGGCTCACAAAGAAGTCAGTCTACAGAACAAGGTTGAGTGGAGTGTAGGGCTGTATACCAACTAGTAGTAGATATATTGAATTTAAATGTGCTATTGTTTTACAAAATGATGTTGTGGACATTGATGAATTCAAGCTAACTTTAAATTAAATCACTGTATTAAAACATCAACATAAAGTATGTTCTATGTAATCTTGAATAAATTTGTGAATATCAATACATAAGATATAAAATGTCATAATGTGATTGTTTCAGCCATGTCACCAAGTCATATTAGTGTATTGTATGTAGGTGGTGAATGTGTGTGGAGAATCAGGGGGCATCAGGATTTTGATGCATGATTCTATCCTTTTCTGTCTGTTTTAAGAGAGTTTGACATTTAAAAAAAGCAAAATGATGAACGAGAAGTTAACTAATTGAGGTAAAGTACAGTACATTAGCATCAGGTCTAACTGATTTCTTACTTCAGCAGTTCCTTTAATAGCTTTATACAGAAGGCCCAAGTAATTTGAAGTCAGAACCGCTAGAACCCATTTGAATCTGCCGACTGGGTTGATTTGGATGTTTTTCTGTTGATGTTGAGAATAGATTCTCCTGCCATGTCAGCAAATTTCTTTAAGCTTTAATATCCTTCCTGGCCTAGGGGTCCTCGACTCAGAGTCAGGTCTTATAATGAGGTAGCTGTGCTGATAACGTCTTTCTCTCTGGACGAGAGGAATTCTCTCCAGTGAGAGCAGTCAACAAGGACCGTCTTCTTTTCTCTAGTAATAGGACCCAATTCTGTCTTCCACCTCGTGCAGCCATGAATAATCTCAAACCCCACCATTAATGCTGCAGAGTCATGAGGCCACTGAAACTAATGAAGCCTATTGGGTTTTATACACAAGAAATAATAGCATTTAAAGTACTAAAGGAGAAAAACTAAAACCACTAATAACTTGAAAATATAAGAGACAAAGTAAAGCAAAAAATTAACAAGACTAAGAGTCTACATGCTAGCAACTTTGTGACGCTGTACTAAGGCACCGTGGTGCTTTGAGCTAAATGCTAAGGTCAGCTCGCTAACATGCGCACATTGACAAATCGAACATGCTGATGTTTAGCAGGTATGTTTACTATGTTTACCATCTTAGTTTAGCGTGTTAGCATGCTAACATTTGCTAATTAGCAGTAAACAGCTGTAAACACCTCTGCTCAGTAATAGTCATGTCATTTGTTTTGCAGGAATCTGGTAATAAACAAAAGTATTGGACAAATTAAACGTTTCACTCCATGGTGCGGCTTGATAAAAATATGAGAGTTTTTGGCCACTTATCAGCGGAAACAAGTTGTGAAGTGTAAACCTGGTCAACGGAAATTAAATATTCACTCTTTTTCTGGTCTCTATATCAACTCCTGAGGAAACTATCTGGCTCTTTAGTGGCTAAATTCTACACTATGTTCACCAGCTAGTTGCTAACTGTGTCTGTCTGCAGTTTGGTGCTGAGCAGTTAGATTACAGTGAATTTATCTACAGTGAGCTTTTTCACTTAAAACAGCTGCCTGCTGCTGCGGAAAAACAACGCTATGAGAGCGATGAGGTTGTGGGCCGGACAGCTAAACACGGAGCTGAAACAGAACGCTATGTAAAGCTGAGGGGAGCTGCAGATTCAGGTGATAATTATCTGTGACCCCCCTTCTTATTGTTTTTTCATATTGTCATTTGATACATTGATGGACCAGTCTGAGTTATTATTACATTTATTACAATTCATCCTGTATGGAGTAAAATACTTTTAAATCTTTTTTTTTTCCAGTTACAAATCATGTAATACACATTCACTCCATAATCCTAAGGGGCACATGAATGTGAAAATATGATGACAATCCATCCAAGTTATTGACACATTTCCCTAAAGAAAATCAAAATCTAAACAAATTTAGGCCTAACGGTGGCGCTACAGAAAAGGTCACTGGTTAGGATTCATGCTCTGGGCACCATTGAAACCTGTACCACACATCATGACAGTCCATTGAATAGTTGTTGAGATATTTAAGTCCAAAGTGGTGCATTAAACAGACCATCCCTAGAGCCACACTGCTAAAGTGCATGATTACCTTTATATTCTGTTACGTAATCATGTCAGGCAATGTGCTCTTTGCCCTTATTGTCTCCTCTGGCTAATGTCTGCAGAATGAGCCCATAAGCTTCCATCAGACACTGCAACTGGTGCATTCATCCGTGAACAGAGGCCACAGATGACGGCCCTCATGCTAATTGTTTGCTACTATAATAACACACACACTCACACTCAGAGCTGTACGTTAGAGTGTACAGTATGACCTGCTGATGTCTACTGGTGCATCCCAGTACTGGAAAGACGACAGTTCCTCTAGAGATGGTTCTTCAACCAGGTCATCACAATGGCACCGTCCAGCCGAGATAATTCTCTGCCCTTTTCCTGAACTGATCCCCTGGCATTGAGCAATGGGTAACTGTATTAGAATAGATTATCTCAGCTGTAGACAGGTATGGTGATGCGGAAGGTTAAGCTACTGACTCCCTGGGTGGTACTGGTTCCCAAGGTCCATCAACAACATAGCGTGCGGCTATATTGAGAGTACAGTTAGGTAAGGTTGTGGGGATCATGTAATGGGACTCGTTATTGTTCTTAATCAGCCCCATAACGGATTTCTGCTGAGACATAATTTGTACCATCAGTTTCCCTGAAGACCAGTGAAGTTAGGTGAAAGAGCAAATTCAAAAAGGCATGTGGAATAGCAACTTGGTCAGAAATTGATTTGTGGGAAGTGTAGTGTAGATAATTGAGGAGCTATTAGGTTAACAGGCTGGGTTTAAATGTCATAACATCGGCAAACAATATTGGAGCTCCAGCAGAGGTGACATTTGCTTCTCTGGAAATTAGAGGGTTAGATCAGAAGGAAGAGTGTTATGTTTATACCAATTAAATGTTCAATTCATTTGAACTACATAAAACTAACAAACAGGGAGGTGAAAGCAGAACTTCCAGTGTAATTAGGCCGAAGGATTTACCCAGCTCAGGATTTGTTTTTGTTTTCCTTTTGTACAATATAAGGCATGAAAATTGATTAGACAAAAGGCATGAATCAAAAAGGAAACATTTAATATTTTATATAACCTTGTGTTAAGTCCAAAAATGTGGGATGCAGTATACGAGTAGAACGTTTCAAGAACTGTCTTAGCTAAAATGATGGAGCACGGTGGAAATAATCCTTCAGCAGAGTCTTTGTTTCAGTGTGACTGACAGTCTCATGGGTGCACTGTAGAAAGCCCTGTCGTCTTGTCTCCCTGCATGGGAAGAATGTCTGTGATCCAGTATTGGAACAGCGAAACGACTGCGGTGGTTTCCTCTAAAACACAAAAGAGACAGAGAGCGAAACAGTTACAGCTGAGATTGCTGGTGACAACACAAAAGAGACTTATTTCCCGTTGTATTTTCGGCATAATAAATCAAAATCTCCAGCCAGTGTTCAAAGCTACTTCCTACTTCTGTGCATGTACACATTCAACCAACCACACCTGCCTCCCGCCCAAGACAGAATCATTCTTTTACTTATTTTCAAAAAGTTAGAATTCTATTAAGTGAATCTGTGCAGAACATTGACACGGACAGTATAAAGGGGAGCAGTCAAGCCGATGTCATTCATGAGAGGAACTCCAGAGTGCGGTGAAAATGCTCAAAGGAAATCTGCTTTAAACCTGCTCCTGCACTCCACTGATTGCCACTGCGAGGTTGAGTGATAGAGGAGAGTGAACTCAGATGAAGAGCTTTAAAAGAACACCTCTCCAACAAGCACATGGATTAGCTAAATACCAAATGCTGCTTTAACAAGGTGGATGTTCATCAAAAATATCAAATCATTTTAAACTGTCATATTGGAGCGATTCATAAATGTGAAGTCAAATACAGAAAGAATGCCAGTGGCTTTTGCCTAAAATGCTAACATTCCAATGATGAGTTGAGTGAAGTAAATCTTCAATCCTTCCTCCCTGCTGCTGTCAGACTTCACAACCTGCACTGCTCCCGGGTACACACAGACGTTGTGCAATAACAATATTACTGTGCAGTAACAATATACACAATAATTGTAAATTCACTAGGTTTTTTGTATATATATTTAATATTTTAAATTCTGTATTGTTAAAAAGCTCTTTTGCATGCTGTATTTTTTATTTTTTATATTTTCTATCTATTACATTATATTTAATATCTATACCTTTGCTACTGTATGCCCTGCAATTTCCCCATTGAGGGACTAATAAAGGTTTATCTTATCTTATCTTACACATTAGAAAGATGCAGAAGAAGGAATTCTACTCTGATGCAATCAGCTGGCAGTATTTAAAAACAGCAGCGTTTCAAAAACAGGGAATGGAAGCATGAGTCATACTATCTGAGGCGGTGGGGAGGGAGGGTAGAAAAGCTTTCAGGCAGCTGTGGAGCAGGTGCACGGAGGGGATAGTCACAAGTGAAGCGGGCTCCACTGCGGACTCTGCTCGCGAGACAGCGAGCTGGTTTTTACAGTGTTGTCTTGGTGACAGGGACAGAAAGAGACAAGTGTCACTTTGTGGACACCGATATGGCAGTGGCCTGAATCTCCTGGCTGGTATCTTCCTCTCCCTCTCACCAAACATCCCCCCCCCCCCACACACACACACACACACACACGAGCGGTAAAGTCCCTGCTGATCCTATTATGCAGCCAGCTAGCCAACCAATCGTGAGCTGTTTTGACTGTTGACAGAGTAAAGGCAAGATAAACAAGTTGAAACATGTTAACTGATAGTGGAGGTCACCTGTGTGTGGGATGTAACTTGGACAAGACCAGCTCTAGTATTGCACATTATGGGCAGGTGCCTACAGGTAAAGGCTGATCAAGGCAAGTAAGGGCAGGTATAATCAGGCGAACAATAAAGATCAATGCAAGGGCGCATAGAAGAAAGGGCAAGCACGGACAGACAGAGGCATGTATTAACCTGCAGGGACAGGTCAATGAGGTGTCTGGGGCACATACCTGAAAGAACAGGCCAGTATGGGCAGGGATGAGCATCAGTGCAAGTATGGAACAGTATTAAGTACAAGCAAAGATCCCCTCATTTTTATCTGATGGAACCTTCCATGACTTTCCATAACTTCATATTACTGACCTGCAGACATCGGAGACGTGTTGTAGAGCTCGTCCAGTGCCTTTTCCAGTTTGTCTGCCTCTTTCTGCTGCACAAAGGCCTTGAGGCCGTGGAGCTGCTTCAGGACAGAGGTGGGCTTGCATCCACTGGCTATGCTGCTCAGAAGGTCGTCCACCGTCTCAGACAGGAGAGGAAGCTTGTCTACACGCAACGAGGCTGGAGGAGCACAGAAGGACTTAGTCTGTTAATTAAAAGGCATTAACATCATCATTTAGTATTTTATCTAACATTTGAGAAGTATAATCCAACTGGAGCTGACAAAACAAGAAACTTACCAAATATACAGTTGTTTAACACATACATTACATTTTTTTACTTACATAACTGCTGCCTCTGCTACACTTAACTGTCTAGACTGTGTGTCATCACAATAGAGAAAACATGACTATTTTTGCATTTACAAAGCCAGACTGGGTGAATCTCATATCTGTGCAGTCTCACCAGTTATTATAAGTCTTGCTCGTTTACGGAGCTCCTCCGTCAGGTGCCGAGGAGCTTTTTCTTATTTTGGTCCTGGCCTAATCTATAGCACACCCTGCAGCTTAATGAACTTGTTTCTCTGGGCGAGTTCAAAGCCTTGATTAAAAACTCAGTGACTGAAGAGTGTAATTGCTTTCCTTAACTGGATTTTGTATTGTCAGTCTGCCACAAATAATCCCTATATTAAATATAACTTTTATAGTTTCTGAAACATTACAAGCTTTTGTAATAGTGGGCTATCTTGGCTTGGTTTCCTTTAAAAGAAATGAATCAAAGCTGTTGTAAATGATTACCCGTTGGCTCTCAGATATAGATATGTCTGGCAAGTAAGAAATGTTCAGACACTTAAGTTTCTCCATCTAGTACATTCTTATGACACTGCAATTTTAGCTATTACACTTTCATTCAATTACCAACATTACATTTAGTTTTTCTGTTTAGTTTCTGCTGGCATAGTCACATCATGTTGCAAAAAAGCACAGATGTGCTGTGGCAGAAGTGCAATGAATTCTGCTCAACAGTTTTCATTAACATAATTTGGCTGAAGTTAATTGCAATTTTTATTAATTTAACTGTTTGTAAACTTCATCCTAGAAAGCCACCAGCTTTGGCATCATAGCACCGAAATTAATCAGAATCTAAGTATTCCTTGTCAGGGTGTTCATTTTCCAAATATTAACATCAAGTGAGCGCGTGCTTTGGCTCAGAGAACATAAGAAAGCAGCTGATCGAAAAAGGCAGACACCGCACTGCTCCATACTCACTTACAATCTGACATGTAGATTTCCAGTGTTGTCCTGAGGAAGTCTGACACCTCAGCGGCCCTCCTGTCGTTATCCTCTTCCTCCTCCCCAGCTTTCTGGTATGTGAACTCCAGGGCAGCGGCCCGGGGCATCAGACCCATTGAGAGCAGCTTCTCTCTGTGCCGTTTCTTCTTCAGCTTCCTCCTCTTGTTCCTGCTGACGCGCTCTCCTCCATCACCCACAGGTGTCTGACTCGGACCTTTGCTGGACTCACTCACTGGAGCTGCTCCATCTTTCCCAGAGTCTGGATGGAGGGTTGGCTTCCTTCTCCTTTTTCTTTTCTGTTCTTCTCCATCTTTATCTTGGCCTAGTTCTTCATCGCTGTCACGGACGATCTGCTCTGTGGGCAACAAGATTGTAAACTCTTAACATTGTTAAACTAAGTAATCCATCACAATATCCACATGCACCTCCAGTCTTGAGCAACATCAGCCTAAATGAGAATTAAACAAAATTTGATTTTTGTATTCATAGTTAAAAAATCGTGCGTCACATATTGGATGTGGGTGGGTTTCACCTGATGAAATGCCCACACAGGCTAAACCCAGTAGGAGGGTGTGAGTCCCAGTAATGTCCAATAATGTGGCATTGTGTGCAAAGAGACTGCAGGTTTCCTTCCAGCCAATCACTGCACATGCTGATTCCACTAATTAGATACTCGCTTAAGCTGATTGCGTTCTAATCAGCCGGTGTGGTAACTGATTGAAAAGAAACCTGCTGGATCGTGGCCTTACATGCAACAAACTTGAGACCACCGGTGGTCCATAAAGGCACAGTTAGTAGAATCAGTATACTGCATGTTTCATGTTCCGTGGCGTCTCTGGACAGAACAGTTGTCGTTTTATTCTCTCTGGAATGATATGTACACTGAAATCTACATCTCCCATGCTGCTTGTAATACTCTCCTTTATTTAGAATCCAGTACTCTGATGAAAGATGAAATAAAAAGGGGGCCAACAGGTTATGCATTTGCTTTTTTTGTGCATACACACATGCACACACACAGAATTATCACATTCCTCCTACCTTATGGAAATCATCTTTAGAGCACCTGCACTTCTGTTTTTGATATGCAGATCTATTTCTCTAGCTGTTTGTTTCTAAGTATATTTTTTCTGTCTTATTATATACAAGGACTAGAGCTTAACTGTGAGCCCATACAGAAACGGCACTCCCCTGGCTGAGCAGCTTCCTCTCTGCCTCATCAACAACTCCCTTCTCCTTAAGGCAAGGCAAGGCAAGTTTATTTATATAGCACCTTTCATACACGGATGCAATTCAAAGTGCTGTACAGAGAAAAGGACAACAAAATAAAAAGCAGTAATTATAATCCCAATTCAAACAAAAGGAAATGAATATACATAAAAAAGCAGTTTTAAAAGATAAAATGAATTAAAAGGATAAAAAGAAAGCAATAGTTAAAACTAATCATA